>VZTL01041954.1:17788-73926 GCA_013400535.1 Scopus umbretta | reverse complement strand
CCGATCCCTTCCCAATGGGGTGAGTTAAAAAAAAAAAAAAAACAAAAAAAAAAAACAAAAAAAAAAAACCAAAACCAAAACCCACTGCAACTACAAAAAAGAGTAAAGCCCAGCTATCAAACCCTAAAGCTTCCTCTCCCATGCCCAGGGGCGTGCTTCGTACAGCTTTGTGAAGGAGTCCCGGCTGGCGGAGCTGTGCACCGGGTTCAGGTTAAGCCCAGAAGGTTAATTAAGTTGATCCAAAGCCATCTTTGGCATAGCAAGGCTATGCTGCGGAAGGAAGCCCTGTGCCGGTACGTAGAGGAGGGCAAGTGGCTTCTGCTCCGTCTGACAGGCAGGTTTTTCCAAGAGAAGCTGGTGATGGGCTTTGCCCCAGGAAGGCATCCAGCTTTGGATGTAAGGGGCAATGTTTGTTCATCGTGCGAGCGTGCTGAAGCAGAAGGCACTGTGCCAGGCACGGTTTTGCCCTGCTGAACGAAGTTGGCATTCGCAGCCCCAGGGATTGCCTTGCCGTCCCTTGTGTGCGTTACTGAGCTCCCGAGGGACTGCACTGCTTCAGGGGCAGCAAGTTAGGGGCACGTGGATCGGGATTTTAGCGGGAGGCAGAAGGCAAAGGAGGGGCATTCATCTCTGTTGCAGGGAATTATGACAGACTGAGATGAAATGCATGTCTAGATGAGTCCCGTGCCCTTTTCCAGCATTGCGGGTGCTTTTTCATGTGCTGGTGTGATCCCCCGTTTCCTTGCGAAGGAGGATGATTCACGGGAGGCACAGCGGGTGCTGCAGATCCGGCACGCGTTAGGGAGCGCAGGAGAGCGCCGAGATCCACCTTGGGGCCTGATGGCTGCAAGTTTTCTTGAGCAACTTTTGAGAGTTGGAACAATTATCCCACCTTTTAAGGCCTTTTTTCCCCTCTAAGCTGCCCCGTTTCCCACTACAGGATCTCAGAGGGAGGAAAGAGTACAACCGAACCTGCTGGTGCAGATATTAACACAGTCGTGATATAATTTAATCTTGATCCCGTTAAACACCCTTCATGATCAGAGAGTTTCTCGCTTGGTTTAGCGGACTCTTTTCTAGACGATGAGGCTGCAAGATCAGACACTTGTTATACATGTCTGTTTATTAAACAATCTTTCTTCCTAAAAGCTTCTGCCTGGCCAGAATGAATATAAATGGAGAGGATGGCGTTTGCAGTTCAGTCTTTAAGGAGACACTGCAAAAAATTGGGACCTATTACTTTTTATTTTTGTGTGTCTTTATATGAGAGATGAGAACAGGCCAGGACATTTTTTTAAAGCGTGCTTTTTACTCTAAATGTATGAGGCAGTCGAGACCCGGTGTCTGTGAAATAGCATCTGCTGTCAGACTGATTCCTGGAGCGGATAGTCCCTTCCCAACAGACGATTCGGTCATGGGAGTTGAAGCAGAAGCTGATGAGCAGAAAAGACCAACATTGTATAATAACCTGACTTAAAGATCCTTTTCTGTGGCTTTAGTTCACCTTTTGCTCTTGATCGGGCATGCTCAGCAGAAGGCAGCGCAGAGCTTGCACGCGTACAGCAGCGCTCATCTCCTTTGGGGAGAATTTCAGGGTTTTTTTGTGCAGAAAAGGCCCCTGGAGCCCCTTACATCAGGGACACGGTGTTTAATGCAGTCTTCTGCACGCTTTACTTATTTATTTCCGAGTACACAAAGTGTGTAGATACCCAGCATTGTAAAAGACCTTCGCCATTGCGTAAGTGCTGTGTAAAGGCTTTTAGGAACGGGGTGCCTGTTCGTGGTGGCGGTTGGCATGGCCCAAGCAGTACACAAGAAACCTTTCTTTCCCTTCTAATGTCTTGGTGCCCGGCTTTTGGCTGAATGTGGAAGTAGAGAGACCCTGTTTGTCAGGTCTCCGACGGCATCTGGGTGCAGCATGAGCTTTGACTTGGGTATTGCACATCACCTGGCTGGCTGGGACTCCTGTTGCCTGGTAGAACTTTCAGCTACAGCATGCTATTGATTGGTAAGCAGTTTTTGTGGTTTTTTTTTTTCCTCATTAAAGTTAAAATAAGAAACGTACTTGAAGATCAATGGTCTGGTACAACCCCTTGTTCTAGTCCTTCCCACACACCACGATGAGGCTGTCATAGACTCCGTGGAGTTCCTGCCTCATTTCTGCAGCATGTCGTGAGTTCCTCTTTATACGGACTTGCCATTTTCTCTATCTTATATAACGTGTTACAAAATGAACGGTGTCAGAAACGGGAAATGTACGGCAAATGGTGCCTAGCATGATCCAGTGACCTCGGAGAGGGAAGAAAATTTTGTTACTGTGGGACACAGTTGGCAGAGCTGATGGAGAGTCCCAAAGCCTAAAGTTCTCCTTTGGAGAATTCTTTTCAAAAAAACAAACAAAAAAGCCTCGCCCAAGAATAAAAGTTTTAAGAAGGATTTGAGAAGCTAAAATTCTCCACATTGTAAGCAGAAACTCTTAGAGCCGTTTAATAAGTGAACACTGTTTTGCAGTTTAAGAGAGCATTTCATTAGAATTTTAATACTTCAATAACAAAGTTGCCACAAAAAACGTCAGGCAAAAAAGGCTCAGAGTCCCTTAAAACTGCAGCGTAGGAATCACTTTGGCATTTTCAAAGCCTCTGTGAAATTGCTTCCTGGCGAGCTCTGCCGGGGAGCTCCGAGAGGTGTTTTGCAGCAGCGAACGAGCTGCCTGTGCTCCCGGCTCATTAAACGCCGTCGTGTGTCTCCATCCGGAGCGTCACCGGCTCCTGAAGGCACTTTGCTGCTGGGCTGGAAGTAGCGAGCGCTTGAAGGGCTGGCAAGAGGCTGCGTGGGGAGGCACAAGGCACCTCTTTAGCTCTTGCTGCCTGTGGCATCCCCTAAGGAAAAGCTGGGGCGAGTCCCAGGGGAGCAGGGTGTCCCCCCGGAGCAGAGCGTTATTGGACAACGTGCCGCAGGAGCTGGCGGGGGGAGCGCGCTGCTGTTGTCCATCCCGCCCTTAGCCGCTGCCGAGGATGCTCAGAGCATCCTTCTCCTTTCTCCGGCTCTTGGCTCAGCCACCTGCAGAAGGAGAAGGTTCTGGCCTCGTAGGGGAGCCGTGGGGCTCTCGGAAAGGCTGGAGGGAAGTTAAGGAATTGCCACAGTAATTACGCCACGTGAGGTGGGTTTACTCCCTCCTCCTGACCGCCAGCTTGGGTGCGGGAACCTCTCCTGCCCCGCTGCTCCTGCGGGGATCGCGTGCGGTAATGCGGGATGGTACAAGGTGCTTTCAGGTTCATGGGGGAAAAGTACTGCATGAACGCTTAGAGTGAGAAACGTTTAATCGTGCAAAGCTCGTTACAGCTGGGAGGCAATAAATTGCAGCTAATGGCAGGCGAGGGCAGTCACCCAGCCTGCTCAGCCCTGGCGCACAGCTCTGCCAGCCCCGAGCCCTGTGCCGGGGGGGGGGGCCCAGGAGCCCCCTGCTCCTCCTGGCCGGGTTGGGGTCCTGCCCTGCCGCCTTCTCTGAGCATCGCTGCCTTCCTTTCTGCTGGCTGCATTGCTCTGCCTCCCTGCGCAGGGCCGGGGGCTGACTCATGCTCTGGAAAGCCCTGCCCGGCCCTGCCGGCACAGGCTGCCAGCTCCGCCTGGGTGAGGACCCTGGCGCTGGTCTCATTAAATCTTGGGAAGCAGATAGTGACCCTGTTACGTACTCACCTGGAAAAGTGACTCGGCCGTGCCCGATTGCTGTGCTCAGCCTGGAGACTTTTCATGCTTCCCTTGCAGATATATATTTAGATTTTACCCAAGGGCTTTTAATTTCCTCGCTGGCTTGAGCAGCTGTGACAGGTATACAGATACCTTCCCTTTTTCCTCCAGCCATTTTAACCTGGCGCCAGTTTTGTTGAGAAGTGGGAAGAGATTACGAGTCACTGTAAAGCTTCAGGGTCTCATTGCTCTGCTTGTAAGCACGTAAAATGCGCTATAGAAATAGGGAACTCTTGTCAGCGGTCCGGTGGCTTTGTATGGATATTTGTTCAGCATCTGCTCGGGTCTGCTCTATTTCTTCTTCTCCCTGCTGAGCAGTCCCGAGTTAACATACTGGGTTTGCAGCTTTCACGTTCGTCGCTGATGAGCCACACTTAGAGAGGTAAAAATGGGTTTGCAAAGGCTGCGATGACAGTTCTGGGATTCAGCGCGCGAGGCTCTTGCGTCGCAGTTACATAACGGCTCTTGCCAACTCTCCGGGTAGTTGGGGACTTACTTGGCGAAGGGGACCTGCCGTCCCGTCCCTCCTCCGGGCTAGCCAAGACGGGACTTGCTTGCGAATCCCCTACGCCCATCGGCGGGGGCCAGGGGGGAGCCGCGGGGGGACTGGCCGAGCCCCCCGGCAGTCGGAGCAGCGGGGCGCTGGGGCTGGCATGGGCAGCGCTCGGCACGCCGGGTGGGAGGGAAGCCGTGGGGCACGACTGCCGGTTGCTGGGTGGTTTCTGGGTCTGTAAGGGAGGTGCTCTCCCCTCTTCTAAACACTGGCATTTTGAAATTGTTAACATTTGAAATGTTAATGCAGAGAACTTGGGGGAGAGGAGAGAAATCAAAGGCTCTCCTGCTATCAGACACACCGTCCCCCTCCAGGCTTGCAGCCTGCCTGCAAGCTCTGTATGCATTCTCTTACTTTACATAATTTTTCCATCTCTCTCCATCAGCCCCGCTCTTCAAAGGCTTCCTTCTGTTTCCAGCAGTCTTGCTGCTGCTAAAATATGCTCTCCTCTGTGTTTTCTAAAATGTTCCTTCTTCCCTGAAACTCCAGTGCTCCAGTTTATTAGAGAAGTCTCCCAAACTCTGCTGAAGAGATGCCGGCTGAGGCAGTGAGCTGCTGCCAGGTGCCGTTGCCTGATTCAGCTGCCAAGACTGAATAGGGGAAGCGAGGAAATAAAACGCAGCCAGTTAATTTCTGGCTGTGTCATGCAAATCTTTCAGGCACCTTTGAGTGCCTGGTGTCTGGCGCGGCACCGGTTGGCCAAGGATTTGCGCAGCTGTGTGATGCTGTCGGGGACTAGCAGTGTTCCCCTGCTCCAGGCGCTCTCCTGTTGGGTTTCTTTGGGTTGCCTTGGTGCCAAGCACCCTCCAGGAGGGCACTGGGGGATGGAGCCGCCCCCCAAGCCCACCGTGGTGGGAGATGGCCCCAGAGGGTGGTGCAGCAGGGAGGTCCTCAGAGGTGACACCCTTCCAAAGGTGGACGTGGCTGCAGCGGTGGCATCGCCTGCAGCAAACGTGCGCCAGTGGAGACTCCGGAACGGAGACAGGGGCTTCGGTACGGTTGTGGTTTTGGCAGTAACCGCTCAGCCCAACTGCGGTCCCAGCCAGCCGCTGTGATGACAGAAATCCCTGCAGTTCGTGAACTTTTCCCGAAACGCTTTTAATGACAGTTTAATAATAACACTTAGCGCTTGGTACAGAGCTTCTCACCCCTGGAACTAAAATGCTTTACTGAGAAGGGTAAGGACCATTATCCCTCGTGTTCACAGGGGGGAAATAGCTGGATTTTATTTGTGAGAATAATTATAACAAGTGGAATTAATCAACTTCTCATATGAATGGTGTTGCTTTTTAAAGACAAACGTCAGGAAAGAGTCCCAGATACAAAGGAGAACTCACAGTGGTGCAGATCCATCTGACGGCTTCTCAGGGAACTCGTCAGTGCCTGTGGTGCAAAGGCATTAACCCTGCCAAGGCAGCGCGTGGAGGGAATGGAAACCAGGGAAAATAAATGCAAGACAGGGCACAACGTTTCCTTGCTGGTGCCCTAGATCTTGGTGAGCAGGCGCTGCAGAGAGCTGCTGTTGCCCTGGTCCCAGTGTGTGCTGCTCCTGCTGCACTTCGCCTCTCCAGCCACGCAAAGCCCCGTTGCTTGGGAATACTCTCCCAGCTCCTGAATGTCCCCTGGGTCTTGGTGCACTCCGCGTGGCGCATGGAGAAATTGCACTGAAATAATTGCTGTTGCTGGTTTCCTGGCTGGAGGGCTCAAAGAGGCCATAACCTCTGAGCAGCTCCTGCGAAGTCACTGAGGGTTGGGCTTTTTCTCCTCCTTCTCTGTCCTGCTCTGCATCCCCCTCTTGCCTCTTGGCCCTCCTCAGACTGCAGGCTTGCAGGGGGAAAGGGCTGGGTTCTTGCGCCGAGCCCAGGAAAAGAGGCTTGTTTTGGCTGGGACCTCTTGGTGTGATGGTAGTGCACATGGTGAATAATAATAATACCTCTGTGCACCGTGAATGCAGGTGGGAGATCACCGAGATGCTTTCTCGTGGCGCTGCCCTGCTGCCTACAGCCCATTACCGGTTCTGTTTATGGAGATGCCAAGACACGGATTCAACGCAAAGAAAACCGAAGTCCTGGGAAATCCTCCCATTATCTTTGGCAATCTGCTGCTGAGGGCCTCTGCTCGCAGGCACCGCAGGAGAGGGGAGAGCAGGAGTTGCGATCCATCAGACACAGAGCGCTACAAGGAGCATAAATGCAGACGGCGTTTGCAAGTGCTTTGAATTGCGGAGTGCTGCTATGGGCTTGCCTGGCCCTGGCCTGGCGTGGAGCAGCGGTCTGGCCGCACAGGGTCCCCGGCCACGCGGGGGGATCCACGCTTCTCTCGTGGGGAGTAGCCTCTGGGAAGCCCCAGGTCACCTGGATGCACACCTACTGTGAAGAGCGGGTAGGAGTCACCATCCATCCCTGGTTTTCCCCCAGCCCCTTTCGCAAAGGATTTGATAATCTGAGTCTTTTAAACCCTGATTTTCATTGCTCACTCATCTCCGAGAAAGATCTGCTGGCTCTCCACAGCAGCTGAGTGCTGAGGTCCCGCTCTCATGCTGGTGGCCACGTGCCAGAGAGGACCTTCCTCTCCAAGGCTAATGGAAAGAAAATGGAGAGGAGTTTTAAATTCGATTCTGGATCAATACAAACAGTATTTTCTAAGCACTTTTATTAATAAATACACACATCCTTGCTGTCCAGAGAGGACTCCCAAGCATCTTCTGCATATTCTAATATCTCTGCAATCTGAAGTAATCTGGTATTTTTGACGGTAAAAGGAACTGAAACTCTTTGGATTCGACCCTCTCATTAACTGCAACTCCACTTACCGATCAATAGTAAAAAATACGGGCAGAAGGACCCATCGTGTTTGAAAGAGAGTTACTTGGGCCAGTCTTGTGCGTGGTGTGCTGTTCAGGGGAGCCAGCGAGGGGCTCCTGGGGGCCTCTGAGTGTGTCCATGAGCTCCCACCACGTCCCTGTGTGGAGGCGCAGCGCTGGCACCCCACAGGAATGGAAGGGCCAAGTCCTCCTACGCAAAAAAAGAGGACGGAGCATCAACATTTTTCTTTTTTTTGCCTTTTTTTCTTTTTGACAAATTTGTTATTTTAACTGAAACAAATGTCAGAGGTAAAAATATTCTAGCGAGGAAGCAGAAGCTCCGTCTTCTGTGCTTTTTAACTTCCCATTGGAAAAGAGAACAATTAGTAAACGGGGGGAAAAAAAATTACATTTTCCTCAAAAATACTGACATTTCCAGCCAACTCTGTCGAAGAAGGGTGCTTCTGCCGGTGCTTAGACAGTGCTGCTTTATGTGGCTCGGTGCTAGCCTGCTTGCAGAAGCCTCGCAGCGGGGCGTGGAGTTGTTTTTGCAGGGCTGCGCGCGAGCCTTGGCAACCTCGAAACGTTGGCAGGTTTTTGAAAAGCTATTTTGCAAAATGCGTGGTGACAATGTAAGGCATTTCCCGGCGACGGAAGGGCAAAACCGGCACATGTGCCCTTCTTGAAAAACACTTCAGCAAGTGGCTGGGCCAGGGAGGTTTGTAACGGTTGTCGAAGTGTTAGCAGGGCTCTAAAGTTTATGAAGCCGCGCGTGTCAGGCTGTGACGTTTGTAGGGGTCTTGAAATAGAGGAAGCGTTTGTGGCGGTAATAAAATTGCGTGGGATCTTGCTTTTCCTTGGAGTTAGTAAGTAAAGGGAGGTCAGGACTGCCCTGCAAAGGGGGCAGAAGCAGGAGGCAGCCTGAGGAGGAGCAGCCGGAGGGTTCGTGCAGGGCACTGCTCCTCGGGAGCCGGGCGATAGCCCCAAGGGAAAAGTGATTTACCTGGGAGCAGCTCACCAGTGGGACCAGGGGCTCGCTAGAGAGATGATAATGAGCCTTAATGACTTATCAGCTCAGGGTCCCTGGAATGATCGCCGTATTTGTATGAGCGCAGCCCCTCCGGTAGAGCAGCAGCTCTGCAGTGGCTCATAAAGTCTCTTGCGAGATGCTGACGTGGTCATGAACGCAGATGTTTTCTAGCAAAACGTGCTCTCCTACACAAGCTACGTTTTGTGGTTGTTGGAAGTATCTTGACATAGTTGATGCCCTCCAGGATGACTTTTCAAGATTTTTAAGGTATTAAACTGGCTTTTCGTATGGAAAGCTCTGCACACTAACACTTTTGGGTTATATCTCAACGTAACAGGTTTGTTTGCCAGAAGAATTTGAAAAAAAACCCCAACCTCTTCCTCTTTCATCAACTAGTTATTATGGGCTAGGTCAAGCTTTATTAATAGTAAGCTGAATAGGTGCGTAAAAGGAGTTTTGGCAGTCGGGACTGAAAGCTACCTAGATAAAAGGAGAATATTTAACAAGGCAGTTGCTGCGGATTCAATTAAGACTAATGAAAAATCTGCTTCTTTCTAAATCTTATTTTCAGAAATATTATTACCGCTGCAACTGCTGCTCAACAATTCCCAGCCATTTCTCCAGCCCCCGGCACGGCAGGGGTCTCTGCATAATGCAGACGCTGAAATGAGAAATCAGCAGTTTGTCATGGGCTCTCAAACTAAAATTAACATGATTTCCCGGCTTACCGTCAGGTGGTTGGCATTCGGTTAGCCGGGCAAGTATTTCTGGACCAGAGGGATTCTTACTCAGACTTTGATGTTACCGCGCTTGTGTTTTGTTGCTTTTCATTCCTGGATTCCCTTGGAGAATGCGCCGTACAAACAAGATGTTTGATGTGTAGCTCACCCTTGTATACCGCGGGTGGAAACGCAGACAACGTGTCCCTGCAGAGCAGACTCGCCGAGCTGTACTGCGGGTTACGGTGACAGGCATGGCTCTTTCTCGGAACGCGCAGGAACGTTCTTGCCCAGCAAGAATGAGCATCCTGGACGTACCGAGTGATGCATTTTTACCTGTTGCCCTATTTGAGTTCTGGGTGAGCGTACAGCAGCCGTGAGTGGGCATCACCAGCACAGGGGACCTGCAATCAGGTTTTAAACGTCTTTTCCTGAGTAACAGCCCTTCACTTTCGGAGTTACAGGACAGGGGCTTTATCCGTTCAGTGTGATCCCTTACCCTTTGACAGACAGCGACGTACTCCACTGACAGCCCAGCACTCAAGTGCTTTTATTTTTCCTTTTTTCTCATCAGTGCCCTGGCTTCCCATCTCCCAGCCAAGAGGACCAGGGTGCTTCTCCTGCATTGCTGGTGGCTCAGCGACCCAGCCAGCTCCGGGTTGCTTTTGCTCCGGGTTCCTGCCTTACTCTTCCTCCTTCAACTGCTCTTACTGACACGACAGCGCTCGGTGCCTGTCTGGAAGGTGGTTTGGGAGGAGAGATGCTGCTGGGGCTGTAGGTCTTTAGGTGAAGTGTGGGACACATTGCGTTGCCCGAGAGAGGAATATTTTTCCAGCAGAACTACAGCAGAGGAACTGCTTCAGCAGCCCAACGCAGATCTGAGCAGTCCGAGTAGCTCTGTGGGATTACCCAGCCTTGGAGACGTTCTCCTCCGCATCAGGCGACCTCTCTTCTCCCTTGGAAAGGACACGGCTATTCAAACCAGCAGCCCTGTTCGCCGTTTCTCGTGAGCCTGCGTCGGATCGCTCCCCTCTTCTGGTTTTCGTGTCTTGGTTTGTGTTTTAATGCTAACAGAAAAGGAATCTTCACGTAGAGGCTCTCCCGCAGGCGGGAACTGAGTTTCTCAAAGGGTTCTTTGATGTGTTTTTTGTTACCTTCTATACAGCAAAAGTATGACAGGAGAGTTTCCATTTTCTGTTAAAATTCCCCGGGTCTTTCCCTAATACCTCTGCAGTTCAGTACTGCTGCTTGATGGCATTAGTGCCGAGATCATAATTTAAGCATAAGCCACTTTTCACATCAAACCTCAATCCTGAAATTAACCTTCTTCTGGAATTAGGAATACAATAGAACGTAGAATTTGCAAATAGCTGCCTAAAAGAGAGACCTGATCGCCCCAGTCCCCATGACTCCTATTGTCCAGGAGGATTCATCAGGCCCTGAGCTGGGCACAGTCCAATCCAGAGGGCTAACAGCAGTAACTATATGTGGGGCTTGAGGACAACACCCTGAAGTAAACAGATAAGGAGCAATAAGCTGAAGATGAGGCTGAAGCAACCCATGAAGCGGAAAGGAATGTCTGTTAGAAAATGAATGCATTGAGCTAATGAATCATTTTGAGGCAAAAGGGGAAATTAAATGTATGCTGAAAGCTGGCACATCAGTAAATGAGCTGTGGGTTTTTATCCATTTTACATTTCAAAATGCCGAAATAAAGCCAGGTTGGATGGAGCTTTGAGCAACCTGGTCTAGTGGAAGGTGTCCCTGCCCATGGCAGGGGGGTTGGAACTAGATGATCTTTAAGGTCCCTCCCAACCCAAACCATTCTATGATTCTGTCAACTAAAGTATGTCTTATGGTGAAATCCCGTTAAGAAATAATGCTCTGAGTAGGGAAACAAGGGCTTGGTTAATGGGAGCTTGGTTTCTCTTCCCAGATGAGCCAGGGACTGCCTTTGTGTCACGGGGTAAGTCACCTTTAGGTACCCATCTCGGGGGCAGACCAGCGAGCAGAGCTCATGCTTGACAGTTCACTGAGAAGGGAGAGGGAGAAAAGGATTGGCCTTTTCTTCCTGGCGTTTGGCACAGGACAGTGGTGCCGCGAGCTCCAGTAGCCTCGCAGAGGTATGGAAGTGTGCAGTGCGGTTAGGGCACAGAGCTGGTGCCAGAGGAAAACGTCAGCTTTTCATTCTGAAAGTGAAGTCCTTTGGATCCCAGATTTCCCACTGCGGGGCAGCTTGTGTCCTCACCTCAAAGACAGCCTTCGCACAGGTGGCCTTTCTCAGACTTTGGGAAGATTCTCCCAGGTATCAAGAAGTTGAGTCTTTGCGCATAATGTTCGTTTTAAAGAAATCCTGTGGTGGGGTTTAATTATTTGCATTGGCTTTTCATGTCACGATGTCTCACTGGTGATCAGTCAGTGGGTTTAGCGGGGCAGCATTGCCATGCGACAGTGGTGTGCAGCGGAGCGGCATTGGCGCGCCATGGGGCAGCGTCGGTGCACCGTGGGATAGCGTTGGCGCACAGTGTTGGCATGCCGTGGGGTGGTGGTGTGCAGATCGGTGGTGTTGGCATGTCATGGGATAGTGGTGGTGTGCAGAGCGGTGGTGTTGGCATGCCGTGGGGCGGTGTTGGCGTGCTGTGGGGTCATGTTGGTGTGCCATGGGGTCATGTTGCAATGCTGTGAGGTGGTGTTGGCGTGCCCTGGGGTGGTGTTGGCGTGCCCTGGGGTGGTGTTAGCATGCCGTGGGGCGGTGTTGGTGTGCAGTGGGGTGGCGTTGCCATGCTGTGGGGCAGTGTTGGCATGCCCTGGGGTGGCGTTGCCATGCTGTGGGGCAGTGTTGGCATGCCCTGGGGTGGTGTTGGCATGCCATAGTGCCTTGTTGCAATGCCATCGGGCGGCACTAACATGCTATGGAGCCATGCAGGCATGCCGTGTGGCAGTGTTGGCACGCTGTGGGGCGGTGTTGGCACGCTGTGTGGCCGTGCCGCCTGCCATGGAGCAGTCCTGGCATGCTGTGGGGCGGTGTTTGCATACTGTGGGGTGGCGTTGGCACACCATAGAGTGATGTTGGCACGCCATGGGGTGGTGTTTGCCTGCCGTGGGGCAGTGTTGGCATGCCATGGAGCCATGTTGTCATGCTGTGAGGCAGTGTTGGCACGCCATGGGGAGGTGTTGGCATGCTGTGTGGCTGTGCTGCATGCCATGGGGCAGTCCTGGCATGCCGTGGGATGGTCCCAGCACACCATGGAGCAGTGTTGGCACGCCACGGAGCGGTGTTTGCACGCCATGGGGCTGTGTTTGTATGCCGTGGGGTGGTGTTGGCATGCCATGGGGCCGTGTTGGCATGCCGTGGGGTGGTGTTGGCATGCCATGGGGCGGTGTTGGCATGCCATGGGGCGGTGTTGGCATGCCGTGGGGCCGTGCCGCATGCCATGGGGCGGAGCCATGGGCGGAGCCATGGGTGGAGCCGCTGCTGCTGCCCTTGGTGCTGAGCCCCGTGCCTGCCCAGCCGCTCGGCCGCCTGAGGGTGCCCAGCTCGGCCCTGGGGCACCCCCAAGAGAGGACGGGATGCAGGACCCGCTGCCGTTCCACTCCCACCCGCACGCTGACGGGTTAGCTCCTGCTCGGGACAGCCCCGGCCACGCGGAATTCCCTCTTCTGTTTGTCGAGAAATCCATGCCAAGCGCGTTCAAGGAGCGCAGCGGCTTGTGTCCTCACCTGAAGAGGGGAAAGCTGGGTTGTTCTAGCGTGCCCCTCTCCGGGCGCTGTTTTAGCCCGGCCGTACGAGCAATGTGGGGGTCCCCGTGGCCCCTGGCAGCTCGGGGGGGGAGCAGCAGCGAGTTCCGCTCTGCTCAGTTCACAGCGGACGCGTTCAGGAGGGGACCTCGCTCTGCCGCTTTGTGTCTGCCAGCCAAGCACGCTGAGTCTATTCCCTGGCATGCGGTCCACCCCGCTGCTCTTTACACAGAGGAATAAGATAAAATAGCTTCCTCCCCCTCACGTTGCTACTGAAAAACAGGGACGGGGAAAAAAAATAATCCCTCAGCCCCTGCCCTGCCTGCGGTGATAAGAGCAAAGCAATCATTTTTTTTTAAAGAAGGCAGCCAAAGCAATTACGTTATTTACTAAACAAAGCCATTTCGGAGATTTCTGCATTGTGGATGTTTTCTCGGCCGTTTTGCACCAAATTGGTTGCAGCAGCAAGGCCAGCGAGTTTGCCTTGACTCCCCTCACTACCAAAATAAATGTACAGGGCAGGATTGTTCCACTGAGCAGCTGTGACTGGGGAGAGAGAAGAAGGAAGGAGATGGTACGTGCCGACAGCTCTAAACTGCATGCAGCGAGGATTGCTATGTATGAGAGAGTTCAGGGGGGAAAGAGGAGGAAGTCACAGAGGCAGCCAAAGCTCGCAGGATGGCGAGAGCCAAGCTGAAGAATTCCCCTTCGGAGAGCAATTCCCATGTAAAAACTGTCCCACCAGCGACAACAGAAGATGTCCACGGGGTGAGCCCCTTGTTACCGGCTCGGAGGATGGGATCCTTGGGGAGTGATGTCGGACAAAGGTATTGCAGGACTGCAGTGGTGCGTGGGGCTTTGTGGGTGGGGGAGGCAGCGCCTTTTATCTTTTAAATGAGAGGGAAAGGATCGGTGCCCACCAGGGGCTGGAGGGGTGGTGGACCAAATCCTTCTGATAGCTGTGATGTAGAGCCACACCAGCTCCAAAGTTGTATTATGAAATAGGTAGCTGGAGCAGAAGAAAGCCAGTTCCTTTACATTTTTTATAAGTGCTTCTTGTCGTTTTATAAGCCAAAAGCGTGTCTGAAAGACAGCCCTGAGACTGTGGGGCTGCCACACCACACCGTTAACTTGCACTGCGCCTTATCTGTGCAGTTTAAGACGGAATGAAGCTTATTTACACTGCTAACGCCACAGTATGCACTGTACATAAGCACCATGTTTGCATGGAAGAAGAGATGCTCCATCCTCCATCTGAGGAATAATTTATTTGTAACTGCCAAAAAAAACCCAAAAAACAAAAGCTGCCATACAAAATGCTGCAGCCTCTTTCTGCAAGCACACAGCTGATGTGTACAGAAAGAACTGAGCTGTTTTTCAGGAGGATAAAGATGCTTCACATTGCACTTGAATTAAAGAAGCCAGGTCCCCTAGTTATGATGAGGGTGCAGATGTCAGTAATTCAGTTCTTGTTCTGTTCATTCCATTTTCCGTTTCATTTTTGTTCGCCACCTATTCAGCCCATCCATGCTGTCTTCCTTCTCGGCAAAAACTGCCTCACCTGTGATTGTGTACTGTATATCTTCTAGGATGTAATTTGGTGCTGCTTCTAGCTCCGGCTTCCAGTGCAAATGAGCACTGTAGGCAAGCTTCTGCTCATGGTGCGTTTCACTTGTTTGGCTTTAGATTGGGAAGGAATTCGTGCCTCAGCTTCAGCATCTTGGTGTGTCTCACTGGTGGGCTGGGGCTGGGGAGGGGGGGGGAGATGGCAACGAGCCAGGATTAGCAGCTGTGGTCCTCACTGGGGAAGCCGAGGAGGGAGCTGTGCATTGCGGGAGCGAGGCAGGAGCATCGGCGCGGTCATTCCCCCGGTGCCGAGCTGTGCCGGGCGCACGCTTTAGCCACCAGGTCTGGGAGGCAGAGTCCTGGCGTACTTGCGGAGCTGGGAGTGCGTGTCTCGGTCTGGTGTGTGGTGTGTCAGCTCTCCAGATGGCACTGATGCTGGTTCTCTGGTGAGCAGACACTTGGATCTTGTGGGTCGTTGCCTTGACTTCGTGAGGCAAGGGCTTATGCGCGTGGAAAGCTGCAAATGGGCACCGTGTGTGTGTGTGTTGGAACGAAATCCCTGAAGCTTTTGTGGTCTCAGCATGTTTTGACAAGCGATCTGAATCTGCTCCCGGTGTCGGTCAGGCTGCTTTCACTCTGGTTTTGTGTCTTGCTTTCACTGCTTCAAAAAGACACCAAAGATGGACTTGTTCTGGGGGTACCTACATCTCCGAAGGCACATCCTGAACACTACTGTTGGCAAAGCCCTTGGAGTGAGCTTGCTTCCTCTGTGTGCCCTTTCAGGCGCTGTTGATGTACCCTCGTAACAGCGCCCGTGTTGAAACCCAGAGGCACTGGGGCTAGAAAAAGGCTCATACCTGCAGCTGGGGAACTCTTACAAACTCATCCCCAGCACCACTAATCAGCTGTGATTCAGCACGCAAGAGGAGCTTCTCCTCTCCTGCACTCAGGGGCTTGGTGGGTTCCTGCCCAGGACCAGGGAGCCAAACCTTCATCCCAGGGCTGACCCTCCCTGGCTCTTGGGCGGAGCATGGCGCAAAGGAGGGATGCTGCAAGACATCATTGGATCTGGGAGGGTCAGTGGGCAACAGTTCCAAAAATTGCATAGCTCCAGCGTTTTAGCGGACGCTTGCCAGAAGGCCAAGTGTGCAGAGCCCACCAGGGTGCCTCAGGGCTTTATAAAAGAACCCAATTCCCTGGGTTTCACTGGAATTTCAAGTGTTTCGCTGCAGTCTTGTTGTAAGGAACTGATGCTGCTGAGAGGTAGAGAAGTAGATGGCAACACTTTTGCACCCCTCTGGCAGTGGGCAGAGCCCTGCAAGCTGCCGCTTGCAGTGTCTGAATTCCCAGCTGCTGGGCTTTCCTTCTTCTCTGTGCGCTGCTTCCCAACAATTGAGTTGGCAATTAAGATTAAGATTTGTGCACTTCCCTCTCACTGCGTATGCGAGCAACAAAGGCAGGAAGATTGCTTCGGAAGTGATGAATAGCGTGTTTGGGATGCTTCGTCTCCTCCGAAGCCAGGCACAAGCAGCCTTGTCAAGTTGGCAGCGACAATTGTCACTGGGAGTTGGGAGTGGAATTACCGGGTGGTGCTGGAAGAAGATGCTGTGTTACAGGATGCTCGCAGGGATGCAAATGAGTTCTCTAGGCAACTGAAGCCAGTGAAGTTTATTCGCACTTTATTTACCTCCTTACTCTGTCTCTTGGTCATTGCGGCACCTCAAAGCTTTTAGGGGTTCTCGGTCAAAACAGGAGGAAAGGACTTGAAGTCGTCTGAAGAGAAACCGCCCCACAGCCGTGTATTGCTGCACACCTGGAGGCAAAAAGGGGAGTTCAGGCCTGGGCCTGGGCATCCAGGATGGGGATGCTTTCCTGTGGGTGGAGAGCTGCGGGCGGAATGGGACCAGCCCAGGCTGCTCCTGTGGAAGTAGCTCCCTCTGAAGATGCTTGGAGCTACTTCTGTACATCAGGGGCTGCTCTGAGAAGGGGATGCAGCCAGGACAGCCTCCCAGCCGCGCCGGGGAGGGCGGGCTCTGCTGCCAGACCTGCTGCCTGGGCATTGAAACTCTCCTGGCACGCAGCAGTTGTGCAGCTGGAGCAAGGCATGAAAGGTTGAGCCTTTCCCTTATGAGCTGGGCTTTTCCTGAGGCAGGTTGGTCCCCTATGGTCTGTGTTAGGGGGGAGTTTGAAAGAGAAAGGCGTGATAGGGAGCAAAGTCACAGAAAAGCCAGACTGCGCTGTGCGCTTCGTCGAGCGGCTCCGTGTTTGGGAGGAAGCTGCCGGCAGGCGCGAGGATGTGTAAATACCTGTGTTTGCATCCCATTTCATGGGCTGGTGATCCCTCTGTAATACTGGAGATGTGGGTTTAAAACCACAAACAAACATTTTTACAAGATAATCGTGTCCTGTTTATGCAGCTCTGCTGGAAGTAGGGGAAATTCTGACCACTACCCATCCTGGGGCACACTGATAAGGGATTGCAAACATACCCTTGAGGTATCCGGCTTCGAAGCTCTGCCCTAAGCCCTGGGAAGGCCAGAGGCTGGCAGTGCTGCGTGTCCCCTCCCGGCCCTGTGTTTCAACCCTCGCCGCTTTGAGTCGCGTTTGCTGAACTGCCGACAGCTGAAGCCTGAACAGCTGAGGCTTGGGGAAGAAAATTAGCATTGCAGAAGAGTTGAGGGTGGAAGGACCTCTGGAGGGCTCTGGTCCATCCCCTTCTCAAAGCCGGGCTAACTTTAAAGTTGGCTCAGCTGGCTCAGGACCAGTCCAGCTGAGTTTTGAACATCTCCCACACTAGAGGTTTCTCAGCCTCTCTGGGTGCCTGGTTCAGGGCTCGATCACTCGCAGGGGGAATAATTTTCCCCTCGCTGCATCTTTTGCCTGTTCCCTTTTCTCCTGCGTGCATCCGAGAGGAGGCTGACTACACCTCACCCGTCAGGTAGCCGAGGGCAGCAATTAGATCATTCCCTCCCGTTCTCTCCTTCAGGCTGCACAGCCCCACCTCCCACAGCCTCGCCTCGTCTCTCGGTTCGAGATATTTTTGGCAGGAATAAATGGGACTTTGCTGCAGCCATGTTACAGTCAACAAGGTGAGAAACAGCAGCACTCTGCTAGGGCGAGCTTAATGCAACGTTTCTTGGAGGTGAAGCACTTTGGGGAGTGGGGAAGTCACCCAAACGTGTCTGAAAATGTAACTTCTGACCAGTCGATGTTTGCTCCCCCAAGGAGCAGCCAGGCGTTATCAAACAGGCCTCGCTACAGGCGTTTTCATCGCCTGACGTCCGCGCACAAGCAGACCAGTGGAAGGGTCCAGTCTGGCCATTGAAACCACTACAACCGCTCCGTCCTTGCAGCCAGGTTTCCCGGTGATGGTCTCCGTGGCAGGTCACAGCAGCACGTGCCTGGGTGCAGTTTCCCCGGCTGTCAAACCATTGCCGTGCCGTGTAGCTGAGTCCCCTCCCGGGGGGACAATAAGTCAACAGCTAGTTTATTTTTTATTAACGTTTCTTTAACAAAAGCTTTTTCGCAGCAAAGGGCTTTTGGAGATGTATCTCTGTCTTTGGTGAATAGCGTATGCTGGTTCACTGCTTTGGCTTTTGGTGAGGTGGTTTTGTGCAGGAGAAACGCTGTGGCAGGGACTTCTCCGAGCAGCGTTTGCCCATCCCTGCCCCTGCTGACACGCACGGTCCAGCCTCGATTCTTCTGCTGCTACTCTCTTGGCTGCCCACTGAGGGTTTTTATCAGGATTTGGAGAAATGCTGAGGCCGGGGGTATTGGGATGGTTTGGTTGTGGGAGGATTTCTGCATCTGTGCCGGACCTAGCTCCTGCACTTCTCCTCTCTGACCCGGGACCGCCTGTGCGACTCGGTGAAGGCAGCGCTGCCGCGTGTCCCCGGGGCGGGCAGGAACCGTCATCGCTGCAGGCAGTCCCTGCGGGAACCTTCGTGGAGAAGACCTGAAAGAGAGCACAGAGGGTCCAGAGGGTTTTGCTTACAAAGTGCTTTGGCCTTGATCCGTTTTCCCTCTGGCTGGGCTGGGCAGCCCCTCGCGGGGACATGTTTCTGGCTGTGGGTATCTCTGCGTGGAAAGCTCTGAGTCCATGTCAGGGTTTGCTGTGCCGTGCGGCTGGTTGCTGACAGGGTGTTGAAGCTCTGCGATGGTTGCCCAGACTGGAGCATGGCATCTCCAAGCCTTTCCCTGGCAGTAACCAAGCTGCAAGCTGGTCTCAGAGCTGGGGTCCAACCACCCAGCCTGCCTGCGGTCCGTGCCCAGCGTCCCCGTGGGAAGGTGCCCGCTGAGCATCGCCTCTCCTCGCAGCCTCGGCTGTAGTTTTCTTGGGTTGTTCTTCCAGGCACCGTCGTATGGCTCTGTTTGGGGTGGCACTGCTCGCGCGCCATTTCACCTGGGCATTTCTTTCTGGCGCAGCAGCGGGCATTGCTGTGTGATGCTGAGCGTCGTTTTGAGTGTAGGACCGCTGCGAAAAATGGGCAGGGTGCTCAACTGCTGAACTCTGTTACAAGGGCAATATGCAAACGCACTGCTTGAGCCTGATGAAGAGGAAACAACCCCAGGTCCCGCCTGCCAGCACAGCGAGCGGACGGCTGGCATCCTTCGCACTAAACAGAGCCAGCGATTTCATCCCGGGACGTTGCGGGGGGGCTTGAGCCCGGCTGTTTCTTGTGCTCGTCCCGGAGCTGCGCTGCAATGGCCCGAGCTCTGCTCATCCTCTCCATTTTGTACCCACTCCTCTGCGTGGGGACAAGAGCCACATCACCGTGTCCCAGCCGGGCCTCAGCTCCGAGCTCCCTCCTGCGGGTTTGGGATGTGTTTCGGTGGCTGCTCCCATGTTTGTGGTCCCTGTCCCGCAAAGCCCTGTCCCCAGGCACACTCCCTGGGGCACGGGGCGATGCTAACCCCCGAGCTGGCAGCGCTGCAGCCGGGCACCTGAGGGGAACAGGCTGAGTTTTGGAAGCGCTGAGCGCTCCTCCCACGGACTGCTGGTGAGATGCCAGCGCTGCTGAAAATCTCGGTGCCCTATATAGGCGCTGACATGCAGATGAGGCGCCTAACCTAAGGATGCCTGCACTCCAAACATGCACTTGGGCTTTTGCTTTGTTTATTTTAGGTCCCTCATTCCCGATCAGGTCCCACCAGGGCATGGGGATTAGCATGTTCCTCCTCCTCCTCCTCCTCCTCCGGTGAAGGCTTTCCTGCTTGCGGTGAGGTTGGGATGCCAGGCACGGCCATCCCTCTGAGTGGGCACCAGCTGCCAGCGCTGCCAGCCCGGCCGTCGGGGTTGTGTGGGACAGCGACGGAGTGGGGTCTCGCAGCCCACCTCCAAGCTCGCGCGCACTCCTTCCTCCACAAGGCTTGACGGGACCGCAGGGACTCGCTGAGCTCATTAGGAAAGGCAGGGAGGTGTGCCTTAGAGCAGCCTCAGCATCTGTAGGGCCTTTTTGCCCAGCAGGCAGAGCTCAGTGCCCAGGCTTGGCAGCGCCCACCCTTCTGGGAGAACCAAAACTTTCTGGAAGGTAATTGCAGGCAGCGCCGGGAGCTGCCGGGCTTTGGGCTGGGATGGGCTCGTCTGGGTGCAGTGGGCAATGCTGCTTTTTTGGCACCGTGCCTTGTTTGTTTCTAAACTTTACATATTTTAGTTGCGACGCAGGTTTTGCAGAGGTTTTGCAGAGGAACGCCTAGGGAAACTAGCTCTGTGCTTCAACAGGAGCCCCTCGAGGTGCCGCTCGGTGGGGAGGAGGCAGCTGCTCTCCCGCTGCCCGTGTGCTGCCCGCCTGCCTGCGCGGCACGCTTTGCTGCCGGTGGCGGGAGGGTTTGTTCCTGTGGCACTTCTCCAGCCATCAGGCAGCTGTCGGCGTGTGCCCGGAGCAGTCGGTGGCTTTTCCGGGTGCCCGCTAGCACAGCTTGCTGAGCTTCCCCCGGGCCGGGGGTGCTGGGGGCTCAAGTCCCTTCCCTGGAGTCGTCCCTGCTCCGTCCCGCCGCCGGGGAGGTGGGCTGCCCGTCCCCGGCTCTGAGCACGCCCTCCCCTCTCGCACGTGTTGGCGAGCAGGACGCGTGCATCTTCGTCTTCCTTTCCCCTTCCTCTTGCTCGTTCCTTCTCCCCCTCTTTACTTTCTTTTTTTGTCTCCTCCCATCTGTCCTTCTCAGATCAGGCTATTTTTGGGGATGAGTTTCTCACTGTCAATATGGTAGGAACCATGGTGCATCTCATGTCTTAGAGGATGAACACCTCTTCGGGAAGCCTTCCCGAGCAGTTACCTTGCTTCGTTCATCTCCCCCCCTTGCTTTGCCCCTGTCTTGGAGGCATTTCAAGACCGGGGGGCTAAAGCGCGCTAAATCTGACAGCTCTCTCCTCCGGTTCTGAGACGAAACACCTCCGAGCCTTGCAAGTGGTTATTGAGCAGCCTGAAGCTGAGCGTGGTGTTGGCAGGTCATTACTTGTGTCTTTGTAACTTCCAGGGGCTTTTAGTCAAGGCAGGATTTTTTTTTTACTTGAAAGTAATAACAACTGCAGGACCAGAAGTGGATTTTTAATACCCTTCATTTACGAAAATACCTCCCAGAAAAATCAGGAGGCAGCGGCGAAGGCGTGGAGCTGGCAGGGAGTTTGCTGGGAGGGAGCAGATCTCTGCGAGCTCAGCTGAGCTGCCGCCGTGCTTTGCGGCTCTCTCCTTCATCTGAGCATCTTCGAGCACTTTAAACACAGGGAAAGTATTTAGCCTCAAATTATCTGCATGAGACGGATGAGCTAAATGCCAGCCAGATCTCGCAGCGCCCTGGCAGAGCTGGGAGGAGAGCTGAGGGTTGGGGCCGGCTACCTTCCCCGCTCCGGAGTGAAGGAGACCTGGTCTGCAGCCCGGATCCTGGGGGGAGCGGGGCTCGGGGGTGCTGCCGGCATCCCTGCCCAGCCGAAGGAGGGAGGGCTGCCTTCGCTGGGGTGTGCTGGAGCCGGAGCCGAGGAGGAGGACGGGGTGAAAAGGTGGCTGCTCAGCCGAGGAGCTGCTGCGCAGCATGGGTGGGCAGGTGATTGCTCTCTCTTGTACGTAGGCAAGGTTTATTAGTTGCCTTTTGTTCTAACAATAAATAACGCCGTCGTCCCTTCACCTAATAAAACCTTTCCGTTTCGTAAGGGGCTGCAGCTTGAAATGCGATGGCAGACCTGTCTCCTCAGTGGCCAAGTTTCTTCCCCCTCTGCTCCTCTCCTTTCTCCCATCCTTCCCCACTCTGCCCCTCTCTCCGGGAGATGCTGCTTGCCCCAGCCAGGAGCTTGGCATCGTGGTTTAATGGTTGGCAATGCCAGGACGAGGGACCTTGGCTTTCCCTGTCCGGGTATGGCACTCCTCTCCCAGAGCCTGGACTCCGGAAGGGAGTGAAGGTCAGGCTCGCTGCCTGTGTCGTAGTTATATTCCGGTAGGAATGCGATAAGTTGAGGTTTGTCTGCACAGGGATACTCAGGGAGGCAGATCTGGATGAAAGGAAAAAGTGAATTTCAAGTAGTTTATCTAAACCACATTAAAAATCAGGGTAACCTTCCTGACTCGGGCAAATGGCTTTAATTCTGTAGACTGGAAATCTACTCTTTCCTTTCAAGCGAAGACTGTGCACAAAAGGGTTCCTGCCATTCTGCTCGTCCCCTCCAGCAGTTAGCCTGGATTAATTGTCAGATAAGTGACACAGCAGAGTCCGCAAAGGCTGGGATGGAGTTAGTGAGGAGCGGCAAAGGGAGGATGCTTGTGCGGCCCCGCTGGAGCCGGGTTAGCAGCTCCGCTGGGGGCCGGCGCGGGGCTGGTCACCGGAGCCAGGCGTGAAACCCAGGCTTGAGGCTGGTGCCTGGCGGAGAGCTTTGCGGGGAGCGGGGACGGCTCGGCCGCGGGGCAGTGCTGAGCATCCCGTGGGTCTGTCCGTCCTTCCTTCTCCCTGCAGAAAATGTGGCCTTTCCGTCGTAAACCAAACTCTGCACGTTGAAACTTCTAAGAAGTTTTTGGGGTCTGGCAAACAACCCTTTTCAGATGAGAACTGGAGTGATTCTTAGTTTTCTTTAAAAACTGTCTGTATTTTCTCAGCAGTTAGACTGTCTGTGAGCATTTGGGTGGCTGGTGGGAAGGAGAGGTTTCAGTGTGACATCTCAGGGTTGCTTCTTCCCCCGTGATCGGCGTAAAGCAGTTTGTTCATTTGGAAGCCGAGAGCACCTTTTCCTCGCTATTTTATTGCGTGTGCTTTAGCCAAGCATAGAGTGGTCAAAGCCACTGTTGGGGAGGTTTGTGGTCCATCCATCACTTCGCAGTCCCTTTTATTCATGGCGGCTTTTTATGAGCGAGATGTTTGTTTGCCTCACGAGCCTGTGGCTTGCCTGTCTGGGGAAGGTCTCCTGGGAATAGTACAGGCTCATCCCGGTGCTCTGGGACCCACGGTGACACCCTTCAGGGTCTGCAGAACCCCACCGAGCTGTGTGATTGAAGGTACCATTGGTTTTCAGGAACGTTCTTCTGCCTTGGGAAGCTGTATCTGAAATAAGCCCTTGTTCATACAGTCTTCCTGATTGCCAGCTGGCAGTATATTTTTGCTCTTTCTTTCCCATAAATGTCCCTGCGAGGCATAACAGGCTCCTGTGCAAAACCAAATGCTGGTGGAGGGGCTTGAACAACTCCTGCTGCTAACGTGGGATAATCCAATTTGGCAGGAGGGATGCTGAGCTGGTGGGGCTCCTTCCCGGGGCTGTGCTTACTTCTGGTTTGCAGCTGGAGAAAGTCTGGCTTGTTTGTCGTTAATAAAAGCCAGGGCTGCTCCGAGGGACGGTGCAGCTGATAGACCCACCCCGGGGCTTGGTATGGCTGGGAGAGGTGGCAGGAGAGACCACCTGGGTGTGAGCTAACTTACTGCTCCGTGGTGGTCGCAGGAGCCAGCTAAAAATCAGCAGGGCAGAGGGGGAAGACGGCAGGTCAGGCTTTCTTTCCACGAGTGGACAAGGCTGGGTGTGCGACCCCAGGGGCACAAACCCAGGCTGGGGGTGCTGGGCTGCTTGCTTGAGCCCCCTTGGGCTCCTTGGAGGCCAGGAGCGGTGGCAGAGCCTCGGCCAAGGCTGAGCCTGCGGAGCGGAGCTGGGAGCCCCTGACTCTCCCCGCAAGCAGCCCCAGCACCCCGTGGCTCCCCCAGCAGCTCCCCGTGGAGGGCTGGTGACCAGGCTCGCCGTGCAGCCGCCTGCCCGTGGGAAGCGGGGCTGCGTGGGAGCATCTCGTCTAGACAGAGCACCTCCTCAGCCCCCGCGCCGGCTCCCCCGGCTCCCTCCCTCAAGGCCTCCAGCATCTCTCCCAAACTGAGCATCTCCCCCAAACTGAGCATCTCCCGCGGGTCTCCTGGCTCCGACGTGGGGGGACGTGGCCGTCGAAGTCACCTGGGACGGCGGCTCCGGTCGGCACAGCCTGTGCTGTCTGCAGGCACCTCGGCTCTGGGGTGATGAGCTCCTCCCCGCAGCCTTCACACAGAAAATAAAAGAAGAGTAGCAGCGAACTAAATCATGTCGCAGGGAGGCTGCTCTGTGTGCCTTGTAGCTGAGGGATGAATTAGGCTTTCCTTCGGACTCGCATTTTAAGTGAAATGTGAATTTATGGCTTTTATTTAGTTTGAACTGTACTGGAGTGCTGTGGACTCATAAAGCACAAAGCGAAATAAAAGAAGAACCTTTATGAGCCGCAACTGCCCCCTTTGCTTTGGATATATTTCTTGGTTGCCCAGACTCACGTTAAATAAGGAAAGGAACACTGCTGAACGCTGGGCAGCAGGGAAGGGCTCCGGCGTGCTCCAGGAGCAGTCTCAGCTAACGCCCGCAGTGATGGGGAGCCCTGGCCACCTGCGGGGACGGCTATGTCTTGAAAAAAGTGTCATTTTTGCAAAGGGAATTTTTTCCTGTGGAGCTGCGATTGCTTTGTTTCATAGCACTGTGCTGCTGTCTGCCTGTCTGTCTGTGGGATGTACAGTACACGAGCACGGGCCCTGTGGATGATGCTTGCAGAGCCGGTCCTTTCGCCTCGCACCCGCTCCAGGACATTTCTGCGTTCTTCTTTCTCCCCCTGCCATGACCCCCCATGTTACCCTCATCGTTCCTTTCCGTTCTTTTCTGTTCTTTTGTTTTCCCTTCTCTGGTCATCACCTGTATGCATAAAATCAGCTCTGTGAAGGTGTGTGTAGGAGAAATGCAATGTTAGGTTCCCAAAAACACCCCAACCGGCACCTTTCAAAATGTAATTTCTCTGCAGAAAGTGAGGCACTGATTTGAGACAGAGCAGCGATGCAGTTTGTGAGACTCATTTAAAAAAAAACAGAAAACCACAAAAAATGTTTTTATCCATGGAGCTGAGTCCTTAAAGGGGCTGTACGCTGGCAAAGCCACCAGGGCATCACCGAGTCCCCAGCATCCCCACCCTGGGGACCTCGGCAGGGACACATCCCAGGTGTGGCGCAGCTCCCGGCCGAGCACTTGGGAAGCTGCTTGTCCCTCCGGCGCTGGCGTTCCCCATGGCACAGCTCCGGCTGTCGCTCTGGTTTCTGCCCGGCAGCCGTACGTTTCCCTCACCTCCTGTGATGCTCTCGCTCTGTAGGCCTCACGCCGAGGACTTCAGCGTGGATTCCTCCTTCTCGCAGTAAGTGCACCGCATGCATTTCCCTGCGCCGGCGCTGCGGGGAGGGAGCGAGGGCTGCGGTGGCATTGCTGGCCCCGGGGACCATCACTCTTCCACTGGGGAAAAGCCAACCGCGTTCTCTAGAGAGCAAAAACCCTTTGCAATTTGGGGTGCTCGTGTGGTGCATGTGTGCATGGAGTCTCGTGAGCCAAGTATTTTGGGTGGTACCTGCTGCCGAGAGCAGTGGTTAGCCTGGACTTTAAATTAGTGATAGATTAGCCTGCTTTTAAGGAGCTGCTAAGTACAAGGTTGGTCCTTTTCTGCTTCTGGCACCAAGGCGGTGTGTACAGGACCAGCAAACCCTTCGGAAAGAGCAATGGTTCCCACCATGGGGAGGACTAGCTGTGCTCAGAGACAGGGAAGTTTCTTGGTGAAGAAGTGATATCCCTGGCAGCAAATTGGTGATTACCCATTAACGATGAGCTCCATGCGCAGACTCTAATTAAACAATCCAGATTCATCAGCAGAAGCAATTATAGGAGCAGACTCATGAGTGTCAGTCTCCAATGTTGCAAAACAAATAAGCCAAACAAAACACAGCATGTTATTCCGTGGCTTCTTCTCTTTCTGGGTTTTAATCTTTTAATTATTACTGTTTTATTAAGAGCAAGTGGTGCCGCTGCCCGGCCGCGAGCAGCGTGGGACCCGGGCTGGGCCTGCCCTGTGCATCCGTGAGGCTGCTCAGACCTCGGGCGGGAGACGCAGTGGGAAGATGACTTGGGGGGGATGAGCGTGTCCTTGCCCAGGGCACACGGCTGGGGACGCGTGTCCTCGGACAGGGCCGAGCGAGAGCCCTCTGCCCGCCGCGGGGAGAGGCCTGGAGCGGGCCCCCGCACGGCACATCACTGCTGGCAGGGGCTCCCCATCCCGCCTGGCTCAGCACCCAGCTTCGGGAGCAGGCTGTGGGCCCGGACCCGCTGCAGGCACGTCGGCAGGGTTGCACGCAGGCGCGGCACGGAGCCCCTTGGTGCAACCCTGGCTCCTCTCGCTCCGCGCTCGCCTTGTGCCGCCTTCCCGCGGCACACACGTGCGCCGTTACCCAGAGCAGGGCTGTCCCCTGGGGACAGCCCCAAGCCGGGGCGCTCAGCCTGGGGAGGCACCGGAGCAGCCCTGGGATGAAGCAGCATGTCGCACTTCACCCCGGAGCCGAACTCGCGGTTTCGGGAGTGTGGGGTGCTGCCAGGTCAGCGCCGCCATCCCTTGCTCTGTGGTACTGAGAGCACTTGCATGGAGACGTCCTCAACTCCAACCCCTGAGTGCATCCCTGCTGCCTCCAGTGCTTTGTTTGGTGCCTGAAAATGAGCTCTGCAACTGCTAATTACAGTTGCAGAGGGATTATAGCCTCCTTCGGGGAACGAGGAATTGATAAGAATCCCATTTCCATTGCAGTGTCCTCCCTAATTTTAAAAAAAAAAAAAAAAAAGAAAAGGAAAAAAAGAAGTCCAGCAACAGATTTCTTTTTTATCGCTACAGATTCATGAAGCCTTTCCATCAGGGCTGGCTCGGTGGAGCTGTTGTGCCCTCGGTGTGGTGCCTCCTGCCCTGTCTTCGTCCTACCAACCCAGGAGTGCGGATGAGTTTAGGGCATCGTTCATCTCATGGTGCCAGATGAGTGGCCATGAGGACTGGCCTTTGAAGCCAACCCTAGTCCTGGGCAGAGTTTTTCCAGAAGCAGCTGCTTGGAGCCTGCTTTTCATCCCCCCAAAATCAAACTGCGGTGTTACAGCTGGAGCCAGGATGACATTACCTGCATCCAGCTGCGTTTAATTTGCTGCAGAGTGGTTGGCAATATCGCTCCTTTCTTTGGGCAAAAATCACACTCCATAATAAGCCAGGAGATGCTTTTTTTCTGCTTTATGCTCATGGTAAATGCATGAAATCTTGAAGAAACAAGGACTTGAGCTGGTCCTGGGGCAACGTGTGCCACAGCATCCCGGTTCCCAGTGCAGCGTGTCTGTCGGTGTGGGACTCAGTTTTGCTAATCATCATTTGTGATGTGCCTCAGCATGTTCTCTGCCCAGAGCTCGAGCAGCTCAGCAAACGCATTCCTGGTGCTGGGTGCATCGTGGCTCAGAGTGCTCCGTCAGCCTGGCGGGGCCACCCAGCCAGCCTGGCCGAGAGGCTGGAGCCGGCGGGAGCAGCTGCCTTCCCATGGTGGCTGCAACAGTGCCGTGGTGGCTGCGATGGTGCTGTGGTGGCTGCGACGGTGCTGTGGTGGCTGCGACAGTGCTGTGGTGGCTGCGGTGGTGCCATGGTGGCTGTGACAGTGCTATGGTGGCTGTGATAGTGCCATGGTGGCTGCAGCGGTGCTGTGATGGCTGTGACAGTGCCAAGGTGGCTGCAATGGTGCCGTGGTGGCTGCGACGGTGCCGTGGTGGCTGTGATGGTGCTGAGGTGGCTGTGATAGTGCCATGGTGGCTGCGATGGTGCCGTGGTGGCTGTGACAGTGCCAAGGTGGCTGCGACGGTGCCGTGGTGGCTGCGATAGTGCCCTTAAGAGGCTGGTGTGGGACCTGCTGAGTGCCTCGGGGCTGGCCGGTGCCACGATCCATGGGGATTGGCTGGGCCTCTGCAGAACAAGGGGAAAGCGGCTCCAGCACTGCACCTACGAAGGGATGGGGGACAAGAGCCGTTCGTAGGGAATGGGCAGATTTCCCCCGTTTGCAGTGCTTGGCCTTTCGGACCATGCCGACTCTCCCACTGGTCTTCCAAGCGCTCTCACGTACCCCCCAGGCGCCGAAACCTGCCCTCCTGGTCCCAGCTCTGCCCTGAGACAGGTCTCCCCTCTCCCCTTCCCTCCACGGGTCAGCAGCGTTGGCCAGGGGGGGCCTCTGACCCCCAAAATGGGGAGAGGCAAGCGCTGCCCCGGCTCCCAGCCCCTCTCTGGTTGCTTTGTGCTTTCTTGTTTAAAAATGTGCCAGAGTTTTATTGCAGAAGCTGCTGCAACGCGGGATCTTTGGGGGTGTTTGATAAACCCCTGGAGAAGCGGAGATGTTCATGGAGGAAAGCTCCCGGCCGCGGCGCTGGTGAGCGTGCTGGCGGCGCTACGTGGCTCGGTGGGGGAGCAGCCGGGTGTCCAGCCACGTTCAGCTTGCGGCACGGCACCAATCCTGCCCGGCTTCTCCGCAGGAGGGGTAAACCCACGCGCGTCCCCAGCCGACGAGGGACAGAGCGCAGCACGCTGCCGCTGCCCCGCGAGCTCCACAGCCCAGGCCAACCGCGGGCTGCCAGCCGAGCCTGGAGCTTGCAGGAGATGCAGGGAAGCAAAACTAGGCGGCAGATTTTGCAGAGCCCGGGTCGTGGGCTGGTCCCCGCCCGGCCGCCCGGTGCCCGGGGGGGATGCAGGGGACAGCAGGGCTGTGGCAGGAGCTGCCCCCCGCAGAGCTGTGCGGCCCCGTGCAGTTTTGAAGCTGTTTTCTTGCACCCTCACCAGCCCTGAGCCGGTACAGCCTTGTTGAAACCCACAACCCTCCTCCTTTGAGTAATTGTTCAATTACTGCTTATTGAGCGTGGGGGCAGCCTGTTCCCTGCTTTGCACTTTGGCAGGCGCCCAGGTTTTCTGTACGCACGCAGCCGTAGAGCTATTCCCCCTTTCCATCTCAAAGCTGTGCGCGGGGAGCGGCTCATCGCGCCGGCAAGCTGGGAGCTCTGGTGGGAAGGGCCGTAGCTGCCCCCCGTCCTCTGCTCGCCTTGGGATGGGTCGAAGGTGGCAGATGAATATACCACAGAGGTGGTGTTGCGTATGCAAAGCTCACTCAGTGTCACCCGTCTCGCTGTAGCTTTTGTACCTGAATGCCTGTTGCCATCAAGAAAACGATGGGAAAAAGGGGAAGAGCATCTCCAAAGGAAATCAGGAGGGCTGGCAGCTGCTGGAGGTGTGTCTGTCTGTCTAGTTCCTGTGGTTGCCATCAGCAGGTGGCTCGGTGGTTTATTCGGAAAGGACTTTGGCCTCTGCTCGGCCTCCCCTGGCTCGGCACCTCGCGGAGATGCCCCATGCGCAGGCTGGCTGTGGGGCAGAGGGGCTGTCACCCAGCCAGGGGCCGGGTGCCCGGCCTGTCCTTCCGCGGGGCTCTGCTGGCACTGGCCACCCTCTGTGCCGGGCCGGTGGCTGGGCGAAGGACGGGAGGCGGCCCGGCTGCGGTGCGGTGCCTTTGCAGGATGTTGAGAGCGGAAACGTTGCGGAATTGCGCTCCAGCACCGCTCCTCACCCTCCTCTGCCCGCGGCTGCGTCTGGTACCCGCAGCCCCTTCCCAGCGAGCCCACCTGGGCCATCAAGCACATTTCTTTTCATTTTGATTTCAGCTGTTCTATGCCGCAGCCCCGTTTCTTACGCTTTTGGCCCATGTGGTTTTGCAGGGAGGACGCGGAGCCGTCCTCCGGGCTCAGCCAGAGTGGCGCGATGAAGTTGGGGGTCTCATTTGAGACTATGCTGTCTTGGCAGAGGTGGGTGTTGGCAGCTACCAAAATGCAGAGATTTTGGGTTCGTTTTGGTCTTTTTTCCCCCCAAATCTCTGAAGAGTTTCATTTGCATCCCGCTACTTGATGGGAGAAGTTTCCTGAGAGTTTTCCTGGAAAAAGAATGACATTTCCTACCCAGCTGGAGTGTGAGAGCAAGGATTGGAGCTGTGGAGACCTGCTGAGATTTTTTCTTATCCTTCAGGAGCCATATTTATTTGAAAATACACTTCTCATGGCAAGAAGTCTCTATTATGAAATAGAACAAAAGCACCCTGGGCACCTAAGCCCTTCTTCAGAAAGCAGGAGGGAGGCTTTGGGCAGCGTCCCGTGGGTGGCAGCTCGCTCCCTCGGTGGATTTTGGAGCCGTCTCAGTTTTCAGGCCGTGCCCGGCGGCTGTCACATGCCGTGGGGACCGGAGGGGAGCTGCCTGCGCCCGACTGCCCATGTAAGTCTCCCAGGGACGCAGGGCTCGGGGGTGCGTCTCCATCCCCCCATCCCTACCTGCGCTGCCCGTGGGGGTTTGCCCCGGCGCGGGATTGCACGTGGGTCGCTAGTTTTTGTGGTTTACTTGTCTTTAAGGGGAGCGTGTTTATCCCCAGGTCTCTGGGGAAGGTACAAGTATGGAGCCGGGGCTGTGCTCCTCGGTGTCTATTTTAATGCCGTGCCGGGCTGTGCTTATCCCGGTCTTGCTTCCTGTACTTTTCCAGACAAACTCTTGTGTCTTTTTTGGGAGCTCATCATCTTAGCACAAACTGCCTCTAACCTTAGATTATTACAGCCCAATAAATAACCGAGCAAAGAAAATGAAACTGCTCAGACGGGATGAAGTGCCTAATAGCGGTAATTACCCCTTCCAAGCAGAGGGCTTGTCACTAAACTCGCGCTGTGATGATTTTCTGCGCGGCCCCTGCCTGCTCCCTTCCCGCAGAGCACGCCGCTGCCTGCGCTCCGCCGGGCTGCCCGGGCTGGGCTGGCACCACGCTGCCCGGCCGGCGGGAGCGATGCCCGGCTGCGCTGGCGGGGATGGGGGGCAGTTCCGATGGACCGGCTTGGCTGCGGTGCTGCGAAATCAGAGCCTTTCGGGGTTTGCGAGTCAGGGCGGTAACGCAGCCGGAGTTTAGCTTGCTTTTTATTTGGAGTTAACTTCTTGACAACAAAATTAAAGGGTGCGTTTTAGATGATATAATCTCCTTCCCTCGGCTGGAAACGGAGTAGGAGCTTTGATACTTTTGGATGATTGCTGCTGCCTGGTGAAAGCCACCACCCGTTCAGCCGCGGCGGTGACACCGAGGCGGTGTCCCGGTCCCCGTCATGCCGAGCCCTTGCTCTGCCCTCCCTCCTTCTCCAGGCAGAAGTCCCGTGGGATGGTCACCCGTGGCGGGGCCGTGGCTGCAGGGTCCCGTACAGCTCCAGGGGCTCAGCCCAGAAAGCAGCGAGGGCAAGTTGTCTGCACAGGAACGTGTTCTTTCTGTAGAAAGAACAAAAAAGAAAAGCATGTATGCTTTTATTTCTTCATCTCTTTGCAGTGATAAATACTCTCTTCCCATCCTCAAGACCTGCTTTCCAAGTGTTTCTTCTTCCTGCGGCCGTTATGACGGATGAATACATGGGCTGCTTTGTCATAAAAACTTAGATCTCTTTTAGTCATTCAGTTCTCCTGTCCACCAGCATTTATATTCGTAGTCTCGAGGTGGGCTGCCACACTATAGATCAGCAAACCATCTGTCTGGCGACAGAGATTTATATTGCTGTTTGTTTCTTCGGTACGGAGGCAAATGTCTGGGAGAGGAATCGTGCTCCCTGAAGTTCCCGTCTCCTCGATGTGCTTAATCCTCAGGGACTCTGATGAATGGGGTGCCCAGCGCTCACGATGGAGCTGAAGGCCAGTTCCTGGTATTTTGGGGGCATTTTTTAATAAGGAGAAAGAACAATTGGCTTATGTGTGCGGCGTCATGAGCACTTGTGGCAGCTGATTTATGCCCTGACACAGATAAATTATTTCCCAAGTCTGGCTTTGGGAAATGATTAATTTTCACACGTTAAAGCTGTGCTTACGAAGCTCTGCATTTATGCCTCCTAAGGCTCGGTGCTGGCTGAGCCAGCGCTCGTAAATTCTCCTGCTCGCCCCCCCGTGCTCGCCGTCCCCGCAGCAGGGTCCGTGGTCGCCCACCCGTCTCCCCACTCCCTTCTCCTGCCAGCGAGTGCGGCTGGTGAACGCGCACCGGGTTCGGTGCAAAGCCCCCCCCGGCCGCCCTCCCTGCCCCTGCGAGCATTGGGGCCCCCAGGGGAGATGCAGGCTCAGCTCCCGTCCCTGCTGCTGCCGGCTGGGGACGTTTGGGGTGAAGTTCTTGGTCCAAGCCCCCAGCTGCCACCTCAGGTGCGTTTGTGTTTCAGCATTTTCCCTGCGTGATGCTATGAAACGCCCTGACGCTCTCATATCACTGCTGATGGGTTTGCTGAGCACTGGCCACAGCCGTCCCTGGGCATCCTTCCCCTTCGCATTGTAACCAGCACAAATGCCAAACACCTTAGCACAGCTTGGAGACTGCCCCACCGAGGCTGTTGGTTACTGTCACCTCCGTTACGGAGCTGCTCAGTGGGTGACATCCCCCCCGAGGGACCCAGGCAGGGCGCAGGGTCTGCAGGGAACCTGCCCGCGGGTGGGCGATGGGAGCTCAGCGTTTGCTTCCCAGTTACGGCTCCCGGTTTCTTTCCTCTTTGGCTACATCGATGGGGGCAAGATGGGCCTGCAGCGTGGAGCCCCTCGGCTCTGCCCGCAGCCGATCGCCCACCTCCCGGGTGCTGCCGCTGCTCCAGGCTGTGCTGCTCCAGCAGTGTTAAGGAGATGCTGAAGGACAGGCTCGTGCAGTGGGACAGCCACCCTGAGCCCGTCAGCGCGTCCCGGGACCAGGCAGCTGCCGGTGAGTTCCCATTGTGCCATTCCAAGGGAGGTTAAGCCAGAGAGCAGGTACTGGCTTATGGCAGAAGTGCGCAAAGTTTTATAGCCTGTATAAAATTTTATCCCAGCTATCATGCCTGAGGTGAGAGGTTTCTCTCCATGCATTTGCTTTTTGTACATGAGAGCCTTGTAAATTAAAAATCTGACTTTTCAACTTGATAATGGAGTCCACGAGAAGCCCCAAGGAGCTCTCACGGGTGTGCCACGCTTCTTACGCGCCGGACGATTTCCCCATGAGCGGTCAGGCTGGTTGTGAAATGCCAGCAGGCACCGGTGGGTACGAGGACAAGGGACTCCCAAGCAATGAGGGTCCTATAAAACCCCTTCCCAATTTACCACCCGATCAGCTCAGCATTAACGCTCAGTAAATATTTGTTTATCCCTCTGTTGTCAGAGCGAGTAGCAGCTGCTTTCCAATAAATCACGATTCGGTGGCATGTGCCAGGCGGCATGCTCGGCTGGAGCTGGCAACACGTGTGCACGGGCGTTGCACAGGCGAAATAAAATGGGGTGGTAGGTTTAATTGGCTGTCATTGTGAATTTCCTTGCCTCGGTCTATGCTTCGGCTTGGTAATATGCCTGATTAATGCCATCTTGATGACCTTCTTCCAAGCAGTTAAAAAAATAGTAGCAATAGTAGCACTTACTTAAGAGATTTGTTGAATACAGTGAAGTAGGGGAAACAGCTAATTTGCTGCACTTAACTCCATTATCGGCTGTAACAGTAATGAAGAGACTTCGTCTTGCTCAAAGTCAAAAGCCCAGGCATCAGGAAACATTCCCTTTTAGCCTGCACTTAGCAGGCAGGAGTGTAATTTACAGCCCTGCCTGGTGTGAACAAGTGAGTTTGCAAAGGGCTGCGGGCGTTTATAAAGTGCTAGGAGAGGCGGGTGGCAGATGAGCTGAGCAGGGACCGGTTTTGCTTGCACGCCCTTAATCCGGGTGTGCTTGATCCCAGACCCCGCTGGCATCCGTGGTGAGGAACCGCCAGCCTTTCCAGGCTTACCCCAATCCGCGCGGTCCTGAGCATCCAACCGGCACGTGGGGACCGGCAGGAGGGTTGCGGATGGGGGTCAGTGATGGAGGCTGGGGCGGCTGGAGATGAAGAAGTGCCCATGGTGGTCACAGCGGCGGACAGGACATTTTCAGTTTCACCTGCGGCTCCTCCCGGTTGGTTTCTGGGAAGTGCCGCGGTGGGCAGCTCTCTGCCACGGCACCTCGTCCCGGTGACACGAGCCACCAGCGGCTCCAAATGCCAAGTGGCGTTTGGAGTTGGTTGGCAGCTCCTGGGTTTTTCTGGAATGGCCAAATGTGGTATCTAAGCAACAAAGGGAATTTTTCTCCTTTTAGCTCAGCTTTGGTTTTTAACATCTTCAATGCTGAACGTTGCTCCTACCCGGGCAGAGCCAGGTCATGGGCATACCGGGGAAGTCACCCTTGACGGCTCCTGCTCTGCTGCAGCCGTGGAGGGTCAGAGCAGATAAAACATTGCTGGGGGAGACTGCTCCAAAGCCACTGCTTTTCTGAGAGGCTTTGAATATTATAAAGCATGTGGGAAAGGAGAAGTCTGCAAGTCTCATGTCAGCTGGTTGCATGCAAATGAAAGCAAAGCCCTTAACCCAAAGTAGACCTGGCCCCGTGGGTCGCATGGCTGCTTTGGTAGTCGTCAACGTGCCATGTCTTGGTGCTCATGGCTAGCGGTACTGGTGATTTGGTATGGTGGGAGCAGCTGGGAGCCCGGGGCTGAGCCCAGGGTCTGCTGTGGGCTGCTCTTGGGGGTCACCCAGCCGGGATGGGGGGACAGGGCTCCTGGGGGGGCTCCGGGTCTGACCTCCCGCCCTGCTGACGGGTTTCTCTGGGTGCTTTCCCCACAGGGTGCAGGTCGAGTTCTACGTGAATGAAAACACCTTCAAGGAACGGCTGAAGCTCTTCTTCATCAAAAACCAGCGATCGAGTGAGTGCTCCGTGCATGGAGCCCGAGTTTCTGCTGGGAGAAACCAAACCCTGCCCAAGCTCCAGAGCTGTGCTCTGTCCTCGTGGGACGAGAAGCCATTGCCATCTGCTGGTGGCTGTTTTGCTGCGTGTCCCCAGTGCTGGCTGCCCAGCCTGGGGCTGCTGTTGCCTGTTGGCCTTTCTGTTGGGTGTTGGCCAACTTGGTTTGGGGGGAAGCGGTTGCACGGGGAGGAAGGGATGCTGCTGCCACCTTCGCTTGCTGGGGAGAAACACAGCACAGGAACGAGCTGGGACAAAGTGGCTGGGAGCAAGGGTGGGTGTCAGGAGCTGCCCGGGTGAGTCAGGGAGCAAATGTCCCCGCCACGGAGCCGGCGATGCTCGCTGTGCCAGCAGAGAGGTCAGTGGCTGTGGGGACCGCCGAAGCAGGCCGTGAGTTACCCCCTTCTGCTTCAGCCATCCAGATTAGCCTCCACTTGATTAATGGTGTTTTTATTTTCTTTCTCCAAGATGTCATTAGCTGTCTGGAGGGAGCCGGCTCGTTAAATTTATAAATTCACGTTTTCCTTTCCTCCCTGCATCCTGTCGTCTTGTTGAAAAGCTGGAGCGCAGCACAACAGGGTGCCCATGGGGAAGTTTTTAATGAAAATGTGATTTCTCACTTGTAATTTGAGTAATAACCTGATGAACTGGCTGGGGAAGGAGGGCGGATAAAGCAGCAGTTTTTTCTCACCGCCACCCCTCCTGCAAGCTGTTTGCAGCGTGGCGAGCGGAGTGGAGCCCTGGCCCTGCCTGTCTGATGCTTTTTAATGGATGCCTGCTAATGAGGGAGATACACTCCAGCAGCTCCCTTGTTTGTCTCTCACATCTATCGGGGCCAGCGAGGAGCTGACTCATCATTATTTATTTCTGTGTTAGTGTCCTACATATTTGACACCGGGTAGGACACGTAGAGCCCCGGGCAAAGCGTGAGCAATGTTTGTTGGCTGCCCCGGGGCTCATTGGGGTCCTGTAGTGCAAGGGGCCCTGCAAAGCTTGTGGGAAACTAAAGAGGCTGTGCTGTGGGGTGCGTGGGGTGCGTGGGGTGCACGGGGCACGCTGCCTGGCCCACGCCGTGCTCCCCTCTGCTACAGGCCTGAGGATCCGGCTCTTCAACTTCTCGCTGAAGCTGCTCACCTGCCTCCTGTACATCGTCCGCGTCCTGCTCGACAACCCGGAGGAGGGCATAGGCTGGTGAGTGCCGCTGCTGCTGGGCTCCCCGCACCCCCCTGCGTGCAACGGGCAGCGCAGACGCGATGGCAGCTACTCACGGCGGGTGTGGAGATGCACGGCGGATGGGGTTTTTTCACTCTAGCTGTTCGAGTTGGTAGTTTAGCCAAACTTGCCGGTCTGGTGGGCTTTGCTCCCTGCTCAAACCCCAGGGATAGGCGTCTGGGTGTCCGCTGGCCCTGCGTGGTGCATGGGGGGAAGGAGGTGGAAAAAAATCAGTGTCAGGTTCATTTCCAAATGCTGTCTCTAACAGTCAAGAGTGCAACATGGCTTTCAGACACAGGCAAGAGCTCATGATTACAGGGCATCACCACGCAAATATTTTCTGAATCCTGACGCCCTTGAAGACACTTCTGCTAAATACCATTTAAGTGTTTGGGAAGGAAATACGTTTTGCCATTTAGATCCCTGAGGTGACAGATGATTACATACATCAGCTTTGCTCTGGGTTTCAGTATAAGCCTATTTTTAATATGTCCTTGCTTTGTTTAGCTCACATACAGTGTGGGGTTTTTTTTTTTCCCCAAGAGCTAGGAGAATTAGCAATTTGATTTTCTCTTTGTAAAGGTTGCAGCCTACCAAGTACTTCTGCATTGTCCAGAAGTGGTTTCAAATCTGTAAGAATTAAGCGTGACACAGATGCATATCCTGGAAAGGTTTAGCAGAACTGCAGTTCAGGAAAGTTAAGTCCACTTTCCTGAGGGTATGTGGCAAAATAAAGGCTGGATGGTAGGAACACAACCCTGGCAGCAAGGCAGAGCGTGGCTTCGGTGCTGCCTGCCTGGCTGGCTGCTCGGCGCCCAGCTAACCTTGTCCTAGAAGCCGAAGCTCAGCAGCTTTTGCTGGTTGTAACCTGGCGAATCCCAGCTGCAGTGTTCAAGCACTGGGAGCCCCGTGCCTGGCGAGTATCAGCATTTCGCAGCACCTCTGGTACGGGCTGAAGTACCTGGCAGGTCTTTTTCTCCTGTAATAAGACGTTAAAAACTGCCCGGGTGAGCTAGGCTCCTGTGGAAAGCCCCAGCTATAGGGACCAGTGTGCGTTTGGACCCACGGCAGTGTTGTCTGGGGGCCTCCCCCAGGATGAGGACAGAGCGGCGAGGGCACCCCACGAACCCGGGGAGTCCACGCCAGCACCCCTCTTCCTTCCTCCCACCCCCCGCTGACTGCTTTCCCCTGCTTTGTCTTTCTCTTCTCCTAGCTGGGAATGCGAAAAGCAGAATTACACCGCGTTCAACCAGTCCACGAAGATAAACTGGTGAGTTGAGGGTTGCTCCAGTGCTGGAGTCCAGCTCTGCCGGGATGCAGGAATGTGTTGATGGACGTGGCTGGTGCTGGCAGCTGCCCGTGGCCGTTTCTTGGTCACGGGGCTGCTGGAGGGATGCGGAGCAGCATCGCAGGGTCAGGTCAACTGACAAGTGCCCGTGGCTGCACATTTGGGAATGGCTTATTCCCAGCGCAGAGGCTGCTGAACAAACTGTGCAGTGAGGAACGCCAGTACCAGTCCTGTGCTGGGTCCTGCATCAGTGACGGCCTCAGATTTGCATTCGGTGGAGGGTGAAGGCACCGCTAGTTGAGCTACAGTTTAGATCTGTTTTGAATTTTCTTTGCAGGTCACACATCTTCTGGGTGGATAGAAAAATGCCACTGTGGGCTGTGCAGGTGAGTGCCCAGGCCTCGGCCACGGTCGTGCAGGAGCACAGCAGGAGCTGGGGTTTGAGCTCTGCCGCCAGCGGGTCTCCGGGCATCCTCTGCCCGCGGCAGCGAGGCGCGGTGGGTTTTCGCGGGTGAGCAGAAAATGAGCTGGGGCTTCTGCCGGGAGCAACAACGTGGCCCTGGGTGAAAATCCCAGGGACTGATAGGCGAGGAAAAGCTGTAGGAAGATAAAATCATGAGGCTGGCTCAGCTCCTCCCCAGCCTGGATGCAGCCATCCCAGTAACGGGCTATTTTCAGGCCGGGAATCGCTTGCAGGAGGGTTGAGCGCCCGTCGGCTTCTGCTCAGGGCTGCCTGCGTGCCCGTTCCTCCTGCGCGGCTGACATTCACACAGCTGCGTGCAGAGAAAATGAACAGGTCCGCGTCTGCGATACCCACGGGCTCCTCATCGCGCGGGGCGGGGAGGGCTCGGCAGAGGCGCCCGCAGCCTCCGATCGACTGACGATGCATCGCATGAACCCTCAGCGGCCTTTGCCTGTCTGTCTCTGCAGGTCAGCATAGCTTTAATCAGCTTTCTGGAGACCATGCTGCTCATCTATCTCAGCTACAAGGTACGTGTCCCGGGGTAGGCGGTGGACAGTGATGTGCAGTCTGGGTCTGAGCCCTGGGGCGTGAATTCATTTCTCTGTCTTTGAGCTGTCTGAAGCCTGAAGAATCCTGAGAGGACGCTTGTCTCGGCGATGTCTCAGCTGGCTGTGGCTTGTCTTCCTTTCTCATTCCCCCGTGGGCTGCTGGATAAGTGTTTGGCAGAGCAGAGCTGGGAGATCTCTTCTTTTTCCACCTTCCCTTAAATTCAGACCTGTTTTACGAAGGGTCACTGCTTTTTTCGGGGGCCAGATTGAGGCACGCTGAGTTTCCTAAGGTTGACGACCTGGAGCGGAGCTCGGCAGCATGACCCCTGCTTGTGCCGAGGTCTGCTGCCTCCGGAGGTAGCAGGCACTGCTCCAAGCCAGACAGGGGGAGGCACCGGCTGACTCCTTTGGATCAAAGCCCCTTAAAATGGCCAAGAAAAGTGACCTTAACAAATGGCATCTTCTCGGGGTCCCTGGGACAGTTGGCAGAAAAGACTCAGAGCCTGTGTCACCCACCTGGCTTGAGTGCCAGCGATCTGTCGCAGTCGCTCTCATTCTCGGTCCTTGCACAAAGCGTGGTTGTCCCCTGGCTTTGGGCAGCAGCAGTGACGGCCAGAAGGACATCGTGGCTGCGGCAAGGACTGAACAGTTTGGGAAGGTGTTACTGCCTGCAGCCTGCCTGCCACCAGCACGGCATCTCCCTCCCGCAGGCAAACCGGAGCATCTTTCTGGCTGCTCTGGTGTACTTCCCCCATCTAGCAGGGTCTGTGGCAGAGTGGGAGCTTTTTAATTGTCATTTGGCAGATTTTTTAAGCTTATTTAATTATTATTTGTTTTTAATTCCTCAGGGGAACATCTGGGAACAGATTTTTCGCATCTCATTCATCCTTGAGATGATCAACACGGTGCCGTTTATTATCACAGTAAGTGTTTCCCAGTGACATTTTAAAGCAGCTTTAAGTTTAATAAGTACTGTAGTTTTGGTGATGAAATAATGAAAAATGGATGTCTGGCCAAGTAGTATTTAAAGCTGGCAGGAAATTTTTTTCTTCAGTATTTTTCAACATAATGACTTTCTCTGGAGCCTTATCCCAGAGCCCATCCCCTGTTTTCAGCTGCCCCACCGCAGCCAGGGGAGCGGGTCTGCTCTCGGTGGCAGCTTCTGCAGAGGCCGATGCTTAGTATGGAGATGGATCCTTCCCAACAGGGTTCGAATTGGCGGTTTATAGCTTTTTCTGATAGACAACATGGATTTTTCTGCAAGTAATTCTTGCTTTCATAGATATTCTGGCCTCCCTTGCGGAATTTGTTCATTCCCGTGTTTCTGAACTGCTGGCTTGCCAAGTACGCCCTGGAGAACATGATTGTGAGTGACTGGACGCATCCCACCCCTTTCGCCCTGGGTCCCTCTGCCCTAGGGATGCCGAGGATGGCGTGGCCGAGAGGGGGACCCTCACCTGCCGCCGGTTCTCCGGCAGGTTTTTGGTGCTCGGGGCACGCAGCCGTGCCGGGATTGGTGGGAGGTGAGGCTTTGCCAGCTGGTGATGCTGGGCTGGGGACCGGAGCAGGAGCCCTTCAGTGTATGAGCCACGTTGACTCTGTTGGCTGCGTATTGACAGGGATGCCTCCGGCTGTCCCTGGGATATGGTATTTCAGCAGGATGAGATATTCCAGCCATTCCCATGTGCGCACTTGAGCTGTCTCTCCCGGCAGCAGAGCCCAGACCTGCTCACAGAAATGCACATCCCTTTTCAAGGGCCAAATTCTGGCCTGACCTCCATCTGCGGGGGCATTGCTGGAGCCAGCAAAGCAGCAGTTGGTACCTGGAGGAGTACTTCACCCTCAGCCTCCCCGAGTTGGTGAGTCCTCTCCTCTCTTCCCAGAACGACCTGCACCGAGCCATACAGAGGACCCAGTCTGCGATGTTTAACCAGGTGCTCATTCTGATCTGCACCCTCCTGTGTCTCGTTTTCACGGGGTGAGTGTTACTCTTCTTTTCACTAAGATGATTCTTTTCACTTCGTCACCCAGGGAAGTCAGCTTTGCGTGTCCCAGCAGGGCTTACAGGAGGGGGTGGTGGGGTAGGACCTTCCCAGCTGTGGTGGGATGGCACTGCCAGGATGTAACGTGGTGATTTGGGAAGCTGGAGAAGGTTCTGCCTTTAAGTGGTGTCTTCTAGCTTGACTTTTCAGCCCAAGTGCACACTGGAGAAAGCATAACTGTTCAGGGCTGCTGATCAGACTGAACTCCCGAGTCTTTGGCATCCTTTCTTTGCTAATGGGGCAACTCTCAGTTCCTCGGGCTGAGTTTTGGAGTCGGGGGAGCCATGGTGAGGAGTGTGCCCCAGGTTTCCACCTGCATCCATGGGCTTTGGCTTGGGCACAGCCACATCTGCTGGAGCTTTGGGAGGACCCCCCACACCATCAGCCCCCCCGGCGCCGGGCTCCTCCCTGCCTTGCTTCATTCCCCAGCGCAGTGAACGCTGGGAAGATCAGTTCCTATTTTAGAAACTAATTATCCACCCTAATTATATGATTTTAACGAAACTCTTTAATGGGCATGTGTGAGGAGGAGGGCGTTGTCGGAGGGAGATGGGTGATGCGGACACACGAGGCTCAGGGCAGTGAGTGCTGCAGGGTCAAGGGCAGGGACAGCAGCTTCCCGTGGGGACATGGGCTCGGACGTGCGTGACGGCTCATTCACCAGGATCCATTGCACTTGCTGGCTCTGAGCGCGCTCTTCCTCCCCTCACAGTTACTATGGCTGCTGAACTCATTTGTGTAATAGGCCACTGGGGCTCCTGCTAATTAACTGGGCCCTTTACCCCACGCATTGCCAACAACAAGGGCATCGCTTTAGAAAAAGGAGTCGCTTCTCATCACCGGGTACTTGGCTTTGAATTGGGCTTCTTGAATTTTCCTCTGGCTCCCTTGGTGTGGATTTGAAGCACATAATACCAATTAAGTTGCTGAACGGACAGGAAATGAAGCTTTTAGGCTCATGAGTCTTTGGCAATAAAGGCGCTCCTCCGATGTGAATGACTAATGCAATTTCGGAGCTCATCAGTGCTCCCTGCCTGTGGCACCTCCTGCCCCCTGGGGCCGTGGATGCGTTTCTTGGCGGGTGCAGCAGGGCTACAATTCAGGTCCAGGACGACTTAGGTGACACTTGTGTTTAGCAAGATGACTTTGAAACTGCAGGTTTGTGGAGTTACGCTGCCTGCCTAACCACGGGGTGCGAGGTGGCTCTGCGGCATGGCTGTACAAGGGCAGCGGCACAGGGCCGGGAGTCGGCAACGGGATCTGCCTCCTGCCTGCCGGAGCGCATCCCCCTTTGAGTGAGAGCCCTTCCCGTAGGCTGAGTCTCTCCAGAGCCTTACTGGGACAGCTGCTTGCTTCCACATTTTTGTTTTTTGTGATGCAAGGGTAGCCTCCAGGTGATGTTCACCATGCTGCCCATGGCATGGTCTTACTGGAACCCATCACCCGGACCTAGACTTCCCCATGGTGCTTTGGTGAGCAACCGCATCAAACTAACTCCTTCTTCTGTAAGTGCCATTAGCTGAATCATTTCTGTTGGTGACATAAATCCACTGCTGATGCTGACAGCGTGTTACAGACAAATTTCCTCCATGGACATGGGTGCAAGTCACCCTCTAGGGTTCCCCACTGACTTCAGCAGGAGCTATGGGCACTGCCCATTTCCCAGGCAGGGAAGCAGTCGCTGTGATGTGTGCTTTCTCCCGCCAGGACCTGTGGCATCCAGCATTTAGAAAGAGCAGGTGAGAAGCTCTCCCTCTTCAAGTCCTTCTATTTCTGCATCGTCACCTTTTCCACCGTGGGCTATGGAGACGTGACACCAAAGATCTGGCCTTCCCAGCTCCTGGTCGTGATAATGATTTGCGTCGCCCTGGTTGTGCTGCCACTCCAGGTTAGACTCACATGCCCAAGGATGGAGAGGGATGCAGAGCCTGGACCTGGGCAGCCTCACCGATAGAGATGTCAGCTCTCTGCCTTCGTTTGCAGTTCGAGGAGCTCGTCTACCTGTGGATGGAGCGGCAGAAGTCAGGAGGCAATTACAGCCGTCACCGTGCCCAGACGGAGAAACATGTTGTCCTTTGTGTCAGCTCCCTCAAGATTGATCTCCTCATGGACTTCCTCAACGAGTTTTACGCCCACCCGCGCCTGCAGGTGAGGACCAGGCATGTTCTGATGTGTTTGGTCAACACTTGGCCTTGCTGGGCTCGCAGCCTCGCTGGGCACGGCCGGCTCGCTGCTGGTGGTGAGTGCCCTGCCCAGCTACGGAGGCCGTAAAAAAGAATAAGATAAAAACCATCCAGCCCAGCACCAAAAGCAAGGAGAGGTGCCAAGTGGTACACTGCGGACACCTCACTTTGCCGTCTCTCTGCCTGATCCACCCCATTTTCTGTAAGCTCATGGAGAGGGACCAGAGGGACTTTCCTAGATTTGAGGGTGTTTTCACTGAATGAAGAATCTCAGACAGAAACAGAACACGTAATTGCTAAACCTCCGTGGGATTTACCCAGCTCTAACTGGAGTATCCCCACGTGATAAGTGACGTTCAGGCAAACAACTGTGCCTCCCCAGGACGAAAGCATCACAGACGTGTTTCAGATTTGCATTTCTTTCCAATGCTCACATACGCTTCATTATCATCACCCAGCCTTGATTCCACACATTCAAGCTTTAAAATCCTGCTTGTTTCTGTAACTGCAAGAGGCTCTACTTTGCTGTGGGCATGCAGGTGTGCCTGCATTGGCTTTGTTAAGCAGAACGGAGTGGTGAAACTGCTGATGTGTTTTCCAAGACCCTTGCAGGGCCCTCGAGCAGGGGCAGGGGGTGTCACACATGGGAATGAATATCAGAAGCCCCAGAGGAGCCGTTTGCTCAGGCAGCCAAACCCCGTTTCTCAGCTCGCTGCGGCAGGCATGTGCGGGACCTCCAGCCTGCTGACCCATGCGAGCCTCTCTCTTTCAGGATTACTACGTGGTGATACTTTGCCCAACAGAGATGGATATCCAGGTGCGGCGCGTTCTGCAGATCCCTCTGTGGTCGCAGCGAGTGATCTACCTCCAGGGCTCTGCGCTGAAGGACCAGGACCTCATGAGAGCCAAGTGAGCAGAGGGACGTGGTGCCCATCCACGGCGAGGCTGGTCCCGCTGCGCTGCTGAGCTGCCCGCAGGCCTTGGAGCCGCGGAGGAGGGTCCTCAGTAACGGCAGCCCAGATGCATGAGGATAGGTGTCCCTGCATGCCTTCGCTGGGGTCTCGGAGCGGGCTGGCAGCACCCTGGCTGGTATGGGCAGATGCCCGGCTTTGCTGGCCCATGCAGTTATTGCTCTCTGTTTGCAGGATGGACAACGGAGAAGCCTGTTTCATTCTCAGCAGCCGAAACGAGGTGGACCGCACCGCAGCGGTAAGCCAGGCCTGGGGGATGGCACGGTCAGAGATTATACATTTCTCAGGCCAGAAGGGATGAGGGTGATGGCTGCATCTTGCCTCTGCACGCCACAGGAGCATGCCGGGAGGCCGCTGGGGCGAGAGCATGGGGTTGGAGTGCTGAGCTCTGAGCACAGCACCGGCTGCGCACCCCGCGTGCGCTGGGGCAGCTCACCCCAAAAGCTCTTCACTTAATGCAATCTTACACCAGCCTGGGCAGGGACTTTGCTGGGAAGATCTTAGTTTTGGAGCCATGGGAGAGGGAGGAGGTAGCAGCAGCGACAGCTCTTGCTGCCGGCCGGTGCCAGGGATGCTGCCCGTGCCGTGGCATTTGCTCCTGTCAGCCCCTGCCGTCCTGAGCCCATGCGGCCCCGCTGGAGTGTTCTTTTCTGCAGGTGCTAACGTGTGGAGGGAAGGATGCCACAATCCCTCCCCGCTGCCGAGGCACTGCCTGGCCCTTCCCTCCTTTGGCACTTGGCACTCCTGCTTGTAACAAAGCTGCCGAAGGGTCCCCGTGGGCAGGCAGTGACCGCAGAGAGACACAGAGGTGGCACGGGGACGGCACGGGGACGCGCAGCAGCACGCCGCCGGCTGAGGCCCTGCGGGCTCACCTTCCCTCTGCTGTCCCAGTTTCCCATCGGTGCTGGGTTTTGGGGAGCAGGGGAGGGAGGTTATCCCCCTTTAGCAGGGGGTGTTGGAGGAGCCCTTGCCATACATCTCTGCGGTGGCTGGGTGCTTTGCAGTTCGTCTCGGGTGTAGAAGCATTGGGGAACATAAGCCATCAGGCAAGTACCTCTTGCTCTTCTCCTTGGCTAGGACCACCAGACCATCCTGAGAGCCTGGGCTGTGAAAGATTTTGCTCCAAATTGTCCTCTCTATGTTCAGATCTTAAAGCCTGAAAACAAGTTTCACGTCAAGTTTGCCGGTGAGTTGGAAGGGCTGCGCGGCAGCGGGCAACACTGCTCGCTTGGCTGGTCTGGACTGTCTTACCTGGCGTCGTGGATGTTTCCAGCGGTGTTTCCATCTTGGAAGAGTCCGTGACCTGGTGCTGAGACTCCTCTCGACTGCTGGAAGATATTTTAGGGCCGCCAGCCCCTTTATCACGATGCACACTAAAGCCTGCAGCAACACACCTGGGGCCAGGGGAGAGCTGGCTCCGGGCTGCCCCGGGGTGGGCTGCGTGCGGGCACACCCGTCCCACGTGTGCCTCGGTGTACGTCCCCATGGACGCAGCGGTGGTGGGCTGGTGTCCATCTGGCTGGTTTCCAGCCGGCATCCCTGTCTTCCTACCTACATTAATCCCATTTGTCGTGTTCCCAGTGGGCTGTCGATCGGCTGAAAGCCCTCCTGGACTGGCAGGAGGAGTAAGCACCCAGTCCCCAACACCATCCCAAATTTACCGCATCCCTGGGGACCACCAGCCGAGGAACCTGGCCATCCCTCTCCCCGCTGTGACGGTTCCTTCTGCCTTCCAGATCACGTCGTCTGCGAAGAGGAGTGCAAATACGCCATGCTGGCGCTGAACTGCGTCTGCCCTGCCACCTCCACCCTCATCACGCTGCTGGTGCACACCTCCCGCGGNGGGAGCAAACTGGGACCCCCAGCCAGGTCAGGAGCAAAAGCCAGTATTGTAGGGGGAAAACAGCAGTGCAGACGGGCTGGCTAACACCACCTTTCCAGAGACTGGGAATAAAACTGTCGTCTTTATCCTGGCATGGTCCTGCTGGAGGGAAGGTTAATTCACAGCCTGTGCAATCCCGGACGCTGCAGGCTGTTTGGTGGGTTTATATAAAGCACAGCTGGAAGGAGCTCCACCAGCCCGGTAAAGCGGTGGTGTGGGTCCTGTGCCCCTTGGCTGGTCAGGAATGTCTGAATTTTGGGTAATGTGACATCAAAAGTTAGGAAACCTCCTTCCCAGAGGACTCTCGCCCCACGCTCAGAGCTGTTTGCCAACACAGACTCTGAACCCTGCCTCTGTGCCCCCTGGGAGCCCTTGTTAAACAAAAAGGCTCTAAAATCAGAAATGAAAATGAGCTCGTCCTCAGCCCGTGAATATCGACAGCGCGTGGAAATGCGTCGCCGTAACCTCACCTCTGCTGGTCCGAACAGCAGCTTCAGCGCTTATTAGCACTCCCGCCGTGCGGCTTTGCCCTGGGAACTGGCTGGCATGCCGGGGTCTGTGCTGGCACTGGGGGGGTCCCATCCCGACACAACAACGCTCCCGTCCCAGCACGCTGCTGCTGTCATTGCAGGGAGGGCCAGGAGTCCCCGGAGCAGTGGCAGCGGATGTACGGGCGCTGCTCGGGCAATGAGGTCTACCACATCCGGATGGGCGACAGCAAGTTCTTCATGGAGTACGAGGGGAAGAGCTTCACCTACGCTGCCTTCCATGCGCACAAGAAGTGAGGGCAGGGGGGGTGACGATGGGCAGGGGTGGGCATATCTGCCAGTCTGCACCCCTGCGGGGTCGGGGCTGGGGCTGGAGGGTGCTGCGAGGTCCTTTGTGCAGGGACAAAGCCCCGAAGGGACTTTGCTCCAGCTGTGAATGTCCACGTCGTGTTCCCGGCACAGGTACGGCGTCTGCCTGATCGGCATCCGGAGGGAGGAAAACAAAAGCATCCTGCTGAACCCCGGCCCACGGCACATCATGGCAGCATCCGACACCTGCTTCTACATCAACATCACCAAGGAGGAGAACTCCGCCTTCATCTTCAAGCAGGAGGAGAAGCAGAAGAAGAAGGGCTTTGCGGGGAGAGGCACCTACGACGGCCCGTCCCGCCTGCCTGTGCACAGCATCATCGCCAGCATGGGTGAGTCGGCGGGGCCTCGGCCGGGCAGGGGGGCAGCGGGGCTCCCCGGGAGGGGAGGGGAGGACCCTCCACACGCCGTTCCGCCTCCTTCCCCAGGTTTGGGTTCATCTCCTTCCCCAGGTTTGGTTTTATTTTCCTTTTTGCAAACTCCTTGCACCCGGGTGTTGCTGGGAGCCATGAAAATCCCTCTCCATCCCTCATCCTAGTTGCTTCACCAGTAAAATACACACTGCTCCTTGTACCCTGGGTGCTCTCAGCAAGCTCAAATATCGTTATTAAAGCTCGTGATGTCCATTATCATTAACAATATTTGCATAAATCCCTCAAGCCCTGGCTGGAAGAATAAATGCTGTTGGCTGCACCCTAAATCACGTTTTATGATTCACAGCCCAATGGAGAGCATAGTTTGCTCTGCAGCGAGCGGTGCGTTTTTGCAAATAAAAAATACCATGAGTCATTACTTCCAGCTTGTATCTGGGGAGAGCGAGTTTTGGGGAGGCTGCGCTCCACGAGCAGATTATATTTCAGGCAAATAATTGATGCATTTGTACTCATGAGCGGCAATTTGCATAGATTATCCCCCAGCAAGCAGCAAAGCACTTTGCTGAACGGCGTTTGTCAGTGTTCTCGTTACGTGGCTTGTTCGCAGAGGGACCTTTGGCAAAGAGAAACGAGGAGAGAAACCGCACGAGCGCAAGCAGGGCAGCAGTGCCCAGCGAGCCCAGCGCCTGGGCTCTGTGTGCTGGGAAACTCCCCGCCTTCCTCACCGTCTAAAAGTCACCGCTTGGCCAAGACTCAGATGAGAACCTCAGCAGGAGGTGGCCACAGCTGAGCTGTGCCTCCGGGGAGATGCTCCACGCAGCTGGAGGTCGCTGATGGGTGCTTTGCCTGCACTCCCCGTGCCCACGAATGGTTTAGCTTCATCTGGGTTGTACTTCACAGGCACAATGCACGGCCCCGCGTGCTCCACCTTGTCCCCGTGCAGGGCTCGGGGGTACGACGCTTTGCCGACTGCAGCTCTCTTCACCTCCTTATAGCGTGTTTGCTGTGCTTCCTTCCCCACCGTGTCCAGGTACAGTAGCCATGGACCTGCAAAACACGGAGTGCCGCCCCGCTAACAGCAGCAAGCTGGCGCTGCCGGCGGAGAACGGCTCGGGCAACCGCCGGCCCAGCATCGCGCCCGTCCTTGAGCTGGCCGACACCTCGTCCTTGCTGCCCTGCGACCTGCTCAGCGACCAGTCGGAAGATGAGATGACGCAGTCGGATGAGGAGGGGTCGGCGGTTGTGGAGTGAGTCACCCGCCTTCTGTCAAGCCGTCCCTCGTATCAGAGAGACGGGGACCGTTGCAAACGATGGGTGCTCAATGGTGCCTGAGGGATGCTCAGGCTGAGCCCCTCCTGGCTTTTTCAGAGCACAGCAACGTCTGTAACGCCAGCAGTCACCACTTGGCCGTAAGCCTTTTGGGCTGCTTTGGAGAAATCTCCCCTGGGTGTCAGAGGAGTTGCACTGAGCCAGACACTGCTGGGGGTGGGCAGGGTTGTTCCGTCAGTCCTCTCACCTCCCTTCGCTCACCAGCGTGAAGAGGATCCGTTTCTCCATTGCACATAAATTAAAAATACAAAATAAATATTTACTGCGGCTTTAAAGCTGTTAGTTTATGGCAGCCAGCTAAGCACTTGCTTTACTGGTTACCTGTCTGGATGCTGTCAGAGCGATTTGGGGAGCTTACCGACTATCTGCCAACCCTCACCAATTAGCTTTTAATTCATGTCCGCTTTTAGCTGCTCTTTAAATGATATTTCTGCTTCTGGTTCCATCAGAAATACAAATGGTGATTTTTTTTAAATATCTGTTCACCAAAACAAACTCTAAAAATGGACCCATGAGGTTTTCTGCTTCTTTATGCGGCTCAGCATTGCCCCGCTCTCCTGGAGCTCGCTGCGCTGTCTCCCTTCAACTGTGCTCGATGGTCCTATCTGCTGCCTTCTCCACCCATGCTGGGAGCATTGCCTTTTCGCAATCTCACGACCCTTTTCATAGCAAAAATGATTCCTAAATATGTGTATTTTGGAAAATCTCCAGCTGCTGCAGGAGAGTTTTGCAAAGCATTCGCCAGTGATGTGCCTGAGCCCTGGGTCTGCTGCTTTTGAATGTTTTTGCCAGCGTCTGAGCATTGTATATGCGGAAAGCTCTCCCCATGTCCTCGGACTGCTGGATTTTCTCTCTGCTGCAGGTACGTGAAGGGCTACCCACCAAACTCCCCCTACATTGGGAGCTCCCCGACTCTGTGCCACCTTTTACCCGAGAAAGCCCCTTTCTGCTGCCTGAGGCTGGACAAGGTACGATGGGGCTGGGGGCCGCAGGACGGCGGGTGGGCGGCCAAGAGCCGGGCGCTGAGTCCCCGCACTGCCTTCCACCACACAGGGCTGCAAGCACAACAGCTTTGAAGATGCCAAAGCCTACGGGTTTAAGAACAAACTGATTATCGTTTCGGCCGAGACGGCTGGGAACGGACTGTATAATTTCATCGTCCCTCTTCGTGCGTACTATCGGTCCCGCAAAGAGTTGAACCCAATCGTGTTGCTGCTGGACAACAAGCAAGTACTTTTCCGCAGATGTTTTCCATCGCGCCGAGCCCTCCCCTGTGTTTTCATGGGCATCTCGTACTGTGGGGATGGGAACGTGGGGAAATGGCAGTGCCGCTGTTGGCTACCCCGGTTCATGCTGGCCCTGGGGTTTGTGTCTATCTTTGCCCCATGGACTTGCTGAACCACCTTCCTCTCTGTTGCTCTTCCTCCAGGCCCGAGCACCACTTTCTGGAAGCCATCTGTTGTTTCCCCATGGTTTACTACATGGAGGGCACGATTGACAAGTAGGTGTTTCTGCATGTGGCTGTAGGGTGACGCCTAAATGTGTTGCATTTACCCCAGCCCAGAGTTTTGGGTCATCCCTTGAGAAGCCCCAGGGTTGGTACTGTAGAGCTGAGCGCACTCTTGGCTTCTTGGGTTGTCGAACCCCATCTGGTAGATGGGAGCAGGTGAAGAGCTGGTGGTTGGGAGCAGCCTGGGCTTGCTGTAGCGCTGCACGTTGCAGCGTGCTGCTTCCCTGTGTCGTTTCCAAGGGCTGACCCTGCGCTCTTCTCTTTGGGAACTGCCCAGCCTGGACAGCTTGCTGCAGTGCGGCATCATCTACGCCGATAACCTGGTGGTTGTGGACAAGGAGAGCACGATGAGCGCCGAGGAGGACTACATGGCAGATGCAAAGACGATTGTCAATGTCCAGACCATGTTCAGGTGAGGGGTGACTGCTGCCCTGGCTCCATCGTGGCCACTTACCTCTGCTGGAGGCAAGACTGGGAAGGGTGCCAGTGGCTGTGGCGGTGGCTGTGGGCAGTGGGACACGTCTGTGGTTGGGCTTGCTCTAGGGAACAGCATCTAATTGGTGATTTCTGACCTCAGACAGGCACAGGGATGGCTTCGGTCTTCCTCAGGCTTTAAATGCAGGGAGTGCTCTCACTTCTGAGTGAGCTGCAGGACAACAGGTCTCTTTCCATTGCAGGCTCTTCCCCAGCCTCAGTATTATCACAGAGCTGACCCACCCCTCCAACATGAGGTTCATGCAGTTCAGAGCAAAGGACAGTTACTCCCTAGCCCTTTCCAAGCTAGAAAAGGTAAGAGAAGGTCTTCCCCTGCATGCGGGGCCTGGGAAGTCAATGCTGAGAGTGACTACATTTGAGCTCCTCAAGGTCCTGTGCTCTTCTGCATGCTGCACCTACTGTAGTTCGTGTGCATCTACCCGAGATACCCAGCAGCAAACAAATATGTGGGCAGTCAATCTTTGGACTAGCTACCTCCTTCTACGTATTTATGTATTTATTTGGTGGCTGGAGTTTGTGCTGCTTTGCCTACTGCTGTGCTGGGCACACTGGACCTCTGAATCGGGTTTAATGCTGTGACTGCAGTAAGGGGGGCAGTGGGATCACTGTGCTGAGACAGATCTTCTGACAAGGGGGAAGGTGCCCCTGAATCAGACACTGAGGTATGTGAAAGGGCCCCATCCAGGCCATGTCAAAAAATCCCAACCGTGTCGCACACATTTCCATGGAGAAAAACCCCTCTTTCACCCAGTGTAAGGATGCTGTCCTGGTTCCCTCCTGGCACACCCACCAGAAACGCTACGCTGGTGTCCTTCCATTCTCATGAGTCTTCTAGTTTGTGTGCAGCCTGTGTGCAGGAGAGGCTGCGTGGTTTTGCTTTGCTGAATGCCCTTGGAAGGATGCACACAAGCCCCTGCCAACGGTGTTTGCCGGCGTGTGCTCACGTCTCCCCTTCCTTTTCCAGAAAGAGCGAGAGAACGGCTCCAACCTGGCCTTCATGTTCCGGCTGCCCTTTGCAGCCGGGAGGGTCTTCAGCATCAGCATGCTGGACACGCTGCTCTACCAGGTGAGAGCCTGATGGGCTCTGGGTAATGCACCCCTGCAGCTCTGGCCACCCCTTGGCATCTCCCAATGAATAACCGAGCAAACTTTTTCTCCGGCTTCCTGCCCAAATGTCTCCCCCCAGTCATTCGTGAAGGACTACATGATCACCATCACTCGGTTGCTGCTGGGTCTCGACACCACGCCAGGCTCTGGCTACCTCTGTGCGGTAGGTGCCCAGTCTTTCTGGGTTGAAACCATCGGGCCAAGTCATCGTGGATCTGGTGGGATCTGTCAGCCAGTGCGTGGGGGTGGAGGGTTCACCTCTTCTGGGGAACGGGGAGGAGACAACATTAGGCAGAACATGCCAGCTCATCACTCCCCTGCATTGTGTGTGGGGAAGCTCAGTGCTACCCAGAGCCCAAAAGCCCAAGAGCTACCAAGGACCAAAGTCCGTGTTCTGAAGGCTGGGATTGGAAATCAGCCCAGCTCTCTCTGAGGAGTCCATCTAGCTTTTGGGATCGACATGGCTGAGCTGGGTGAAGCTCAGGAACAGCCCCAAGGTGCTCCTCAGCGGGCTCTGCACAGCGCAGGGCGGTTGATATTTGGTCTCTGTTGCTCAGATGAAGATCACTGAAGATGACCTGTGGATCCGGACATACGGCCGCCTCTTCCAGAAGCTCTGCTCTTCCAGTGCGGAGATTCCCATTGGGATTTACAGGACGGAGTCGCACATGTTCGCAACCTCTGAGGTAGGGGCATGGCGGTGGCGTGTGCCGGAAAGCGGTCGCTGGCGGTCCCAGCTGAGCAGCGCTGCCTGGCAGAGATGGGGTCCATGAGGCTGGCCGGGTCCCTGGGGTCCCTTGCACCTGGCTGCAGCAGCGGTGGGGGGGAGCGAGGGGAGGGGAAGCTCTGCCTTCGCTTCGTCAGCGGCCCCACGCCTGCGTTGTGGTGGCGGTGTCCTGGTTCCCCGGCCGGCTAAGCCGGCTCGGTGTAAACGCCCGTCTCTCCGGGCAGCAGCCTGGCTGCGGGCAGGCGGGAGGATTTTCTCGGCACAGCTCTGCAGTGGCACCGAGCCCCCGGGGAGCGGTGGGGATGTGGCACAGCCGGGCTGCCCATTTGCTGGGCTGACACTTTATTTTTCCTTCCTTTTCCCCCGCTGCAGCCCCACGACATCAGAGCGCAGGTGAGTGCCGCTCGCATCCAGCCGCCGGGCGCTCGGCCGGTGTCGGGCACTACCCTGCCTGTCAGCGCTGCCTCCTGCTCTTCCCTGACCCAGAGGCTGGCCCGTGGGCAAGCGCTGGGCTGGCTTCTGGCTTCTCCGGCCACCGAGAGCCACCGTGCGCCTTGTGCCGAGCCGCCGCGCGCCTTGTGCCGGCTGCCACCCGCGGTGCCGGCAGGGCGCTGCCTGTCCCTGCGGAAGGGCGATGCTGGCCGAGCCTCAGCAGTCCGGGAAGACAAAAGTTCTTGAAGTGTAATTAGCTGGGATAAGGGGCAGGGAGTGAGCCAGGCTCCATTTTAAATACCTTCGGTTTTCAGCTCTGTAGGAAGCGGCTACAGGGAGCCCAAAGTTGACATGTAATTAAATGCAATCCACCTCTTTCTTAGAGGCGCTTTAAACTGCTGTATGAATAAATTCCCGCTCACCAGTGGGGATTACTGTATTGGAGATGCAGCAGCACGTCTGCTGTAAGATGAAAGAGAGGGAGACAAGGGCACGGCTGTCCCCTGGGCAGCCCCGGGATAATCGTGTGCGAGGAGGTGTCGGGCGCCCGTTAGCCTCCGCTCAACAGTGCTTATCCCAAATCTGCCGGCCAGGTAGTTTTAGCAGTACAGCGATGATGCGCTGGGAGAGCGCGTGGGGATCAGAGCGGGGATCCCGTGGCATGGGAGAGATCCCACCCCGTCAGACACAGGACAGGCTCTTTTTGGCACCCCCCCTGCTCCCCCCCCGTGACCTGCTGGGCTTCCAGTCACAGATCTCAATCAACGTCGAGGACTGCGAGGACACAAAAGACGTCAAGGAGCACTGGGGCATCAAGACCAGCCACCACAGGAACTCGTGCTCCAGCGACCAGTCCGAGCACCCGCTGCTGCGGCGCAAGAGCATGCAGTGGGCACGCCGGCTGAGCAGGAAGGGCAACAAGCACTCCAGCAAGACGGCCGAGTGGATCAGCCAGCAGCGCCTCAGCTTGTACCGGCGCTCCGAGCGGCAGGAGCTTTCCGAGCTCGTCAAAAACCGTATGAAGCACCTGGGCTTGCCCACAACCGGGTACGGTAAGTGCCGTTCGGTTGCGCTTCTCTGCGGTGGTGCATCCCGCTCGCGGGCTCCTCAGGTAACCCCGGTGCCGAGCCTAACCCCGTGCCGAGCCTAACCCCATGCTGAGCCTAACCCCGTGCCGAGCCTAACCCCGCGCCGAGCCTCACCCCGCGCCAAGCCTCACCCCACAGGCGCTGCCGGGCCCGGCTCCGAGTGACGCCTCATCCCCCGGCTTGCTTGTGCTTCTGCAGACGAGCGCGTTCAAGGCTGGGGTCCTGCAGCGCAGAGCCCCCTCGCCTGCCACCCCCCGGCCGACGGCAGGCAGCCACCCCCCCGTTTCGGGGCTCTGGGACGGGCCCAGGCAGGAGTTCGCAGCGGCAGAGTAACTCTCTCCCTTCTGCCTGCAGCTGGCCCGAGCGCCGCCGCGCAGCCTTCGGGCGCGACGCCCCGCTTGCCCCCCGGCTTTCGGGCCGTGCAGAAACGGTGGTTCAGGACACGCTGACTCCAAGTCAGCGAAACCCTTCTGCCCGAGAGCCCCCCTAGCGCGGCAGGGAGAGGTGAAGCCCCGTCAGCTGGCACAAACCCCTTTTCTTAGGGACTTTACTCCTTCATAAAACTCTTCCATGGAAATCATTTCGGTAGCTACAGGGCTGAGTGGTGTGCTTCATTGCGTGTGAAGCTAGCGTCTCTGGCTGTGAGGACCCCGCACGGCCCCGGGGCGCCCGCAGCCCTCAGGGTCCCTCCGTGCAGCCGCATTTCTCGTGAAGCTTCTCACCTGCCCGTCGGTGCCGGCGTCTGTGTCCCCCTCCGGACGATTCCCACCCCTTGGTTATGACAAAGTCTGTAGCCCACAGCTTCCATGGTTGGTTTGGTTTGGGTTTTTTTTGTTTGTTTGTTTTTTTCTTCTTTTTTTTTTAAAGTCATCCTGTGCTGCTGCCTGTTTGCTCCATCCTTGAAGAGCATCCGTCTGCCCCGTGCCGGCCCCTGCCCGCATACACACTGGTGCCGTGCCCCGGCCAGGATGGGAGCTGATTTTGGGAGGCGGGGGTTGGATTCCCATCTTGGCTTCTCCCTCGCAGCCCTTCAGGCATGTGAAAGAGGAGGAGGAAATATAAAGAAATGCGGCACAGGAGAGGGTTTGGAGCTGGAGGGCAAACGGGCTGGCGGTGGGCGTCAGCCAGCCTCCCCGGGGCGGGGAGCAGGAGAGCCGGCTTGTGGCAGGACAGGGGGGCGCAGGCCATGCCAGGCAAGGATTTGCAGCGGTGCATCCCCCCCTCTCCTTTTTTCCTGCATTACTAGTCCTAAAAGTTTCTGCTGCGTTTTCAGGGGGACTTCCAGCTCCCTGTAGCTCTGTTGCAGAGTCCGGAGCACGGCTGGTGGCACTTGATGCCTTAAAAAAGCTGTTCTACACAGCTGCCGGCTGTGGGAAGCTGGGAGACGAGGTGCCCCCGAAGCGCAGCCCGCGCACCCGAAGCAAGAGCCGCCGCAGCCTGTGCGGCTGAGGGCAGGCCACGGCGTGGCATCCCCCGCAAGCGCAGGCAGAGGTTGAGGCAGAGGCAGCGTCCCTGCCTGAACGGCCTCGGCTGGCTCCTCGGCCTCCCGAGGAGCTGACGCGCAACCGGCCCCGCCGGGATGCTCGGGGCACCGTTGGCTGGATTAGCATCCGTGTGTATCCTTCACCTGGCCAAACTGGCGAATTTTGGCTGGAGCAAACCGGGGGAGCTGCGGCAAGCGAAGAGGCAGCGCGGGGTGCAGGACCCGTCTCCCGTCGGGGCGAGAGGGCAATGCCTGGGCCAGGACCGGGACGCTGGGCACGGCGGGGGGACCGGCAGCTCCCTGGCCCCCGCAGCACGTCTGTGGCCGGCTGTACCCCGGACAGTGTGTTGTCACCATGTGTCACCGTCAGTGTCTGAACACCCATGGCGTTTTGGAAGAACACATTGCTCTGCCTTCTCCCCCTTTCCTTTTTCTTTTGCTCATTTTATTGCTGCAGTGCAGGAGCTCGTCTCTGATATTTGCCGAATCATGGCTTGCTGACCTCTCTCTCTCTCTCTGTTTATGTCTGTGCCTTTCCCTGTATGTTCTGTAGAGGATGTAGCAAATTTAACAGCCAGTGATGTGATGAATCGGGTAAACCTGGGATATTTGCAAGGTAATTCCCTTTCCCTGGGAGTCCCGCGTGACTCATGGCGTGCAGCGTACAACAAGATCATGCCAGCTAAGCCCAATCCACACCCTTTGCCGGTTTTCACCTTAGATTCCCGAGCCTTTTGAGCACTAATTTGTTGGGTGGCGTTGGAAAACAAAAGACCGTCCTGCGACGGAGGTGCAAACACAGGGCTCCGTAAAGTCACGGAGATAAAAACCTGAGGGACCCTTTTCTAGCTGAGCTCTTACAGGGAAATCGCAGCCCTGTTCTTAAACCAAAAAACCCTCCCTCCTTTGCTTTGCAAGTTGGTTTTGGTCTGTAAAGCCAGTGGCAACTCGAGGAGGGGATTCGCGGGAGGCCGAGCGCAGCGGAGCTGCTGGGGCGTGCTGCAAGGTGATGCTGGAGCTCCTGCGCCGGCCCCTTCGCCTCTCGGCTGCACGTGGGTCAGCCACGGCTCAGGGGCCAGGCGGCGCCTGGAAAGCCCTTCGCAATCCTTGGTTTGTGTTACTGGACAACTCGCTAGCGTCAGCAGACCGCGTCTGCGAACCGAGGAGGTGCTGGGCTCGGCGTGAGGCAGCAGCCGCAGGTGCCGCCGGTGCGGCGGATGCCCCGGAGCGCCTCGTTGGCGTCTGCGGGAGCTGCAGGGTTATCGCACCATTTACACCTTTACGCAGGGGCGTAAAGCGCGCTGGAGGGGCCGCTTTTTCCTGCAGCAGCCTAGAGATTAGCAATAGCCTGACCTAGCTGTATTTGAGGCCTCACTAGCCCACGCTTAAGGTGAAAAGTTGGCATTTTCCTATGAACTGTGTCCTTCACCGGAGCGGCAGTCCCAGCTGGGGCTCATGGAAGCCCCGTGCCAGCAGAGTATATTGCCAGCTGGTCGGCGGGTGCTGGGCAGAGCTCAGACCCCACCGGTATCTCCCCTTCCCGCAGAAGTGCTGGGGCTGGGCGAGAGCCCGCGTCCTGCCGCAGAGGGGCCCAGCACCATCAGTTTACTCCCTGCTCAGCCAGGAGACCCCACGGGTGAACGTCCGACCCGGCGGCATCGCTGCCGGTGGCTGCGTGGGGGTGGGAGCTGGAGCTCAGCACTGGCTCCCCCCTCCCCCCCAAAAAAAATTGCTGGAGGGTGCTGCTGGGCTGAGCCCTGCCGCTGCGCCGCGGGGGACGATATGGCAATATACTTGGTGGGTTTAGCAGTGCCTGGCTCGGCTGCATGGAGGGTCAGGAAAAGGTGCTTCCATGGAGCAGGGAAACCTGCCGTGAGCCAGGGCCCTTCCCC
>VZTL01041954.1:0-14239 GCA_013400535.1 Scopus umbretta | reverse complement strand
CCCGGCATCACCGACCGGTGATGCCGTTACAGGGTTCTGCCCGCCGCGGCAGCTCCGTCCGTCCTCGCTCGACTTTAGAACCCAGGACAACCACGCGGCCGAGCGGCTTCGCCTGCAGCAGAGGTGCATGAATGTACAGAACAGCATTAAACCGTACACGCCAGAGCATAGCATACGCCGGCCGCTTTCGGGCTGCATCGGCCGGCCCCTAGAGACCTTTCGATAGCAGAAACCCGAGATGTATTTTCCATCTATTTTTGCACACTTGACAACGTTTATGTGTAAAGGTTTTATTTGACTGCCAAGTGAATAACCGAGTCATTAACTTTATATACTTTTGCATTCATATATTAAAACTCCAATGTGATTTTTTTTAAAAAAAAAAAACAAAAAAAAAACCAAACAAAAAAAAACACAAAACAAAACCAAAACATGAGAAGCCTGTAAAGCACAATGTCACCATGAAATTCCCATCAGCCATCCCGGCCTCGCTGCCAGCCGAGCAGTTTATTGCCATTAACATTCGCTGTTCGTTCCCCATGACACCCCCAATAAAAGTTGTTTACAACAAAAAAAAAAACCCAAACCAAAAAAAGAGCAAACCTGTTTAAAACTGCCATTTTAAACAGCTGGGGAGATGTCGCAGGCCAGCCCCGGCCTGCGGGGACGTGCTGCCCGTCCTATGGGAAAAGCGGCGACGGAGGAGAAACGCGTGCGAGAGGCGCGAGGGGCAGGGGCAGGAGCCGTACCGAGACTGGCATTGCCTGGAGAAGGTGTTGAGAAAGACCCTCCGTGCCTGGACGGGGTTTGGTTCTTTTTTTTTTTTTTAATTTATTTTTATTCTTCTTTTTTTTCCTGACGTGCTGGCCACCAGGCCCCGGGGTGACCTGCAGCAGGCACCGACAGCCGACGGGCCGTCACGGGCTCGCAGAGGGAGCGCAGATAAAAGCGATGAGCCCGGCCCTTCCGCTACGCTTAGATGTAGGCACAAACAGAACCGTCCCTGATGGTGTTTTTTGGGGTTGTTTTGGTTTTTTTTTTTTTTAATTACTAGTTTTTTACCTATTTGATTAAGGCAGATACATGTTTTATTTATTGCCGTTTGTAGCTCAGCGTGCCAAAAATATAATTTAAAATAAATAAAAGAAGTTGTTGGAGGCTAAAAAGTGAGCGCAGTGGAAGTACAAAAGCACGCGTCGGGTCTGTGTTCATTTAAAGCCTCAAGATGCTCAGATAACACTGGAAACGCCTCTTCAAAGCGTTAAGAGATTTAATTGTCTAGATTTCAGATGGATGATTTTTCCAATCCCCACTTAGCTTTCAAGGGAGAGCAGAACAAAGCAGTATTACAGTTTTTTTTTTTAAAAAAAAAACACCCAACAAAACAACCAAACCCCCCCAGGCAGCGTGGATGATGTGATTATCCGCCCGCGTTTAACTGCTCGGAACATCAGTGGGTTTGATGTAATTTTTTTCCACCCCCCTCGTTTGGCTGCGGGGGTAACGGCCTCGGTGAGCCCAGCGTTGGTGAGCGCCGTGGTTCTCGGCTAAAGCCCCCCCACCTGAGGGCGACGTGCCAAAGGACGCAGCCCCGAGCCGCCGGCTCGGCCAAGCGCTGCCGAGAGTCAAGGGTCCCTGCGGCAGAGCATCGGGTGCCGCGGCAGGAGCTGGGCTTTAGGTGCCTCTCCTGCCTCGCCGGGCACTCCCAATCCGGATCGACCCTTCGTTCGGGGAGATAATTAACGTCGGAGGAAGCGCACGTGCCAAAGGGAGCATAGGCTATGCGTGGTCTGCGCTGCTGTTAGAACAACAACCCTCAGTATCGCTGTATTTTGATGATGCTTCTATTGGTTTAATGTATAAATACATGTATTTAAAAAAAAAAAGAAAAGAGAAAAGCTATGAAAACCTATGTGTATAAACCACACGCGTTTTGCATACATTCTTTCTATGGTGTAAATTTATAGCAGACATTCTAACGGGATGTTGAAATAAATACTGTAGATACTTACCTGTGGGCAATGCAAGTCTAAGAACAAACGTTTAATTTTTCTAATTCTTTAGACTCAGTTACAATACTAATGTAAAAAACAAAAGTATTTTATTTTTGTAATGGTCCTGGAAGCGTTGAGGCATCGAGAAGAGTCGTTTCTGCTTATAAACGAGCTGTCGTAGAGGGGCGCACGCGGGAGGGCTTTCCCCCGGACCCACCTGGGGCAGGTAGCCCGGTGCAACCCCCATCCTGCACTTCCCACGGGGAGAGGAAAATACTTGCTATTGCTTCCAACCGCTGGCCATAAACTCTGAAAAAAGACGATTTTCTGAAGGAAACGGTTGCGTTCCAAGGCACAGAGACAGGAGGGGCCCTGAGGGAAGGCAGAAACGAGGAGGGCTGCGGTATTTTCAGGTTTACCAGCAAACGGCTCCGTCGCATGTTGCGTGTCCGCTAACGGTTTCATATGCTAACTACGGACTAAATCCATATGTCAGGATGCACTAAAGTACGATCAAATATCCAAACAAATGTTAGGGTGCATTTATTTCCTGTTATACCCCTTTTTACTTCAGTCTATACAGAACATGATGTTTTTACTTCCCCTGAGTAAGAGACCTGTCACCTCTCGAAGTCGGCTCGTGCATGGATTTTTTTATCAGCAACAGCAAATAAAACTCCCATCCTTCCTCTCCGAGACCTACTTTTGTGACGTGTTCTGCCGGGATGCACTGCAGACAGCCAACTGGAGATGTTTTTGTACAATTACTGTGAAGATGCTTCACATTTCTGTAAAGACAAATGAAAATAAAAGAGCTGCATGCAGCAACAGTAGAGCCTGCTGTCTTTTTTTTTTTTTCTCCTGGGAGCAAAATTTTATTTTAAAATCCATGGCAAAATGTGGCCTTAGAGTGCTAAAGTCCTAAGATGTAGGAGCCCGTGTTTCAAGTCATCTCTTCACAAGCTGGGACACATGAAAACTGGTTTTGTTTTTTGGTTTTTTTTTACCTCGGTTTTCAAAGCTTCGTGCATGAATGTAGAAAGGGCATGCTAGATTTGCTGTTGTCTTGCGATAACAGGACGACTCCAACATTGTATTTGAAGGTCATTAATTCATTTATTTAATAATTTTCTATGATTCAACAAATCTAATTGATTTTTAATTTTTTTTTTAACTGAAATTGAGCCAGGATTCATTACATGTTCTTTTACCTCTAAACACTTCAAAAATGTTCACTGCCTCTGTGGTTCAACACCCACCTCCCGAGATTTCCAGAAAGAGAACCCATTTCTAGAGCACACACACACACACACAGACTTTAACTTTGCGATCAAACATAAACCGCAGGCAACTAGAGATTGCTTTTATTAGACATTGTAAGAAAATACTGTAAAAATTACAATATATGTATTCAAAATCCTACAGGACACAAACAATGCACCCTAAATAGCAAAGATAATTCTAGCATTAACATACACAAGTGAGACGTTTGGAAGCCATCGAGTCACTTCACTGTACATAGCCAAGTCAAGTTGGACAGCAGGAAGCCAGGTCCCTGTTAAAATTACTTTTTAACTATTGTCTTTAAACAAGACAAATCTACACATGGAGAACGAATGCCTTCCAGTTTTCCAGTACAACTGAATTATTACAACCAAAAGGCGGCAATTCCAGCACCGCCGATAGCAGCCCTCGCCCATACGAAAACCCATCAAAGACTGCAGAACAGGATTTAATACTCCACACAAGCAGCCACAGATAACGGCTCATTTTGAACAAGCAATTTCTAGTTACGTGGTTCAGTAGCTACAACGCGAAACTCCGTGTTTTTTTCGACATAGTTGGTTAAAAAAAAAAAAGAAATTGTTATTAGTGATGGTGGCCTGTCTAGTGACATTGTGAAAGCTTGTCCGGGCGCCCACGGCATCGCAGCACTCTTCGCTTCTGACGTGGGCTTGGTTTTGGTTGCCACCAGTTTCCATTTACAGACGATCTCCCCTACCTGCCTTCATTTCTCAACAACCCCCAACCATTCCGCATTTTCATTTCCAGGGCTGTGTCCTGCTTTCCCGTCCGTTTGTGTCACTGCCACCAGACCCTGTGTTTCTCAGGTGCTTTGTCACCATGCCAGGAGGACTTGATTGCTTCTCAGCAGTAGGTTCCTTACCTGGTTGCACCTGCTTTTTGTCTTGCTTCACCTTCCACAGCAACAGAAGCAGTAAAAGAAGAGGTGATAACACTGCAAAAAGAACCAGAATTCATTTAAAATTTTGCCCTGGTTGAGAAAAATTAGCTTCTAACACTGAAAACTTCTTTTAAAAGAGGTCTAGAGAGCTAAAATATACATTGGGGGGGGGGGAGGGAAGAATAGTATTGAAGTATTGATGTGGCTGGGAAACAAAAAGGAAACCAAAACCATGAAAGACTCTTTACTTTCCTGTAAATTCTTTTTTTTTCCTAGGTATTCCCTAAAAGACATACATTCAAAAGAAGTTTTTTCTTCGGTAACATTTCCATGCAATGCCATGGTAAGCCTGGGAGCGTTGCATGCTTCAACCTGTTCTTTCAAGTGCCTCATTTGAATTCTAACAAATGCTGTATATTGAATATTTAATCATCCCTGCTGCACACATCAGTTTAAGCAGCTTTCCACAGAGGTCACCCCCCCTCACCCAGTATAATAAATATGTTATTTCTGAACCAGTTCAGAGGGATGTATCCGAAAACTATGGCAGTATTTCAGTACCAAGATGTAATTTTAAAGTAGATTTTTATTTAGCACAGACAGGCAAGCAAATCCATCCCGTAATTCTGCAGCCGAAACGTGCTTGCGCTCAGCACTCATTGCGCGTACGCGGGTTCCGCTGAAAAGGCAGGCTGGGGAACGAAGGCAGGCGCGTAAAGCATGACAGCTAGCCTCGCTGCCGCGGGATGCGTTTTGGAAAGCACGACACGAAATAACGCACTAAACCTTCAAGGAAAGGCGCGCGAGCGGGTCGCATCTGACCGAGGACAGCTGGAAGTCAGAAACGTTCCCAAGAGCCCTTCCTTTTCACTGCTGGTGGCCTTCGGGATGGTACGACTAGAGCCTTTTCCGGGAGGGAAGCATTCAGCCCCTCTGCGAAACCAAAAAGCGTATCCCTAGAAAAATTTCGCACTTAAGCGTCCAAATATGCTTGAGGTAACTAACTCACACAGTACAATCTCGCAACGTGAGGTGTACGGAAAGAATCAATCCTGCAAAGCAAAAGGAGAATAGACTAAAGGTAACTTAATTTTCATTTCATATTTCTATCATAACGAGTCTTTCAATTTCTGGAATTGATCCTTTTGCCATACGGACTGCATTTAATAGAGTTCAACCAGTGACATTCTAGCTTATTTTTGTCATTTATTCTACCCAAACATGGAGTAGTTTTCTGTCTGCGGTCTGGGGGACAAGAATAGCTAATCAGAAGATTTGGGATCACCTATGAACTGGAAAAAAGAAAAAAAAAAAAAGCAGCATTTTAATTAGGCAATCTTTTCCGTTAATTTGACCTTCAGCCGGAAGGGACATGCCGCTTCCTTCATATGAGGATCCACAGTTACAACAGCAGTTGTCTTCGGATGACTTCATGTTATGGATTTCTGACAGTCAAACTGTCAACATAAAACAAAAGAAGCAGCAGACATTTTGCTATGCGTTTTACAGTGTAAGCTCAGTCATATCCTCCTCTTACTCCTCAATATTATGCTAAACAATACGCGTGGCACGGAAGTAGATCTATAATACAGTATCCAGAATATATTGCCGTCTTTAATGCTGAGTCCTATACACAGCAACATTATCAGAAACCACCTAAAATTATATGAGGCATTAACATATAAAAGTAGAAATGAAGTCAGGATCTCTGCAATACCCAAATCTTTAGTGTTCAGATCAGGCAGGGCATTTTAAAGCACTGCTAAACTCTTGCTTTGTGAATGTTTACTATCTGAAGTTATTTTGTGCTTCCTATTTATTTCAGAAAACCCAACTTGCACTGTTTCCTATCTAGCAGAAGGAATCCCAAACCCTGAAGACGACCTGAACAGTTCCTTGGACTGCAGTTTCGCTGTTGCAGATATCCCACTGGACACATTTCTCGATAAAGTATGTATTACCAGACAGATAAATCCAAGTTAGCTTTGACAAACGTTTCAGACTTTTGCCTGCAATCTTATCAATCTTATCGCCTGCTAAGTTCAGCGCCGTCCTTCATGAAACTGGGTAACGCACTGGGTCTCGTTCCCTGAACGATATTTGGAGAGAGCGAACAATTTTCTGACCATTCGGGTCTGGAAAGCCACGAAGCCAAAATGGTAGCCGAGTCGTTCTGATAGAAACTGAGCTCTGTCGGGGTTCGGGAGGGAGGGAAGGCTCCGGGCCCAGCCCTTGTGATGCTGCTGTTTGGTGGAGGAGGCTTGTGGCAGGCTGCAGACGGGGCTGCTGAAGGCGGTAGGCGGAATTGGTAACTCCAGTCGTGGCCACGACAAGGACAGTGCCGAGGCCAGGCTTCCTGGGAGATCTAAGGAACAAGGCAAAGAAGCGTTTGCATGAATATGGAGAGATTAATGTCCTTACGTATATCAGGATTTAATCTCCTCACGGTTTTAAAGACAAAAAGATTAAAGACATCCTAGCCAGATTGTGAAATGTGAACATCAATGTGAAAAATTAAGCTCTTGTTACTAACGCATGAGCTTTTTTTTTTTTTTTTAATAGCAAAACTTTCCCAATTCTAATATGGAATCACTAAACAAATGGTTAAATACAGACCAGAACTGTAAGCAAGGTCTTTAAAATACTCTTACATTAACAGGGATTAATATAGTCTGCTGCAAAGAACTTGGACATTGGCTAACTTCAGAACACTGTAGTTACAGTCAATTCTCTTATGCACACACAGAAAATAGAATCACAGAATCATTCAGGTTGGAAAAGACCTCCGAGACCATCTAGTCCAACCATCAACCCAACACCTTCATGCCTACTAAACCATGTCCCCAAGTGCCACATCCACACATTTTTTGAACCCCTCCAGGGATGGGGCCTCCACCCCCGCCCTGGGCAGCCTGTGCCAATGCCTCACCACGCTTTTAGTGAAGACATTTTTCCTACTATCCAATCTAAACCTCCCCTGCCGCAACTTGAGGCCATTACCTCTCATCCTAAATCCCCAAACACAGCAAAGATACACCTTTTCATACGCACACTGGAATCTTGAGATCTTCAAAACCCCTAAAACCAAAATAAGCCTTAATAGACCTGCAAACAGAAAGCTCCGAACCATAAGGGAAATCCTTTGCTTATACAATAGTTTTGTATTGATAATGTATCCAAACAATGTTTCAAAAAACCAAAAACCAAAACACTTAAATATTTTTCACTCACCACAGGATAATAGTAGTCCATTGTCTGAATGGTGATCTCAAGGTAATTGCAGAATTTTAAATGCGATGTGGGCAATAAACTTACATTTCATGACGTGAAAGTTCCTCCCGTCACTCTGGCATGTACGTCCTGACAATTTGCGTGAGAGAAAGGGCTGTCACAATGCATGTCATACCCTTTTGTCAAAAAAACAAGTCAAGATTCACTGTTTTCTTCTCTTAGTTTCCGAAGCGTATGACAGAGGCGGATTGAACGTGCCTTCATATTGTGACCGCTCGTGGTCACCTGTGGAGAATCTCCTGGGATGCGTCACATCAACGTTCCTCGGCTGCTGCAACAACGTGTTAAAGCTAAAGCCATGATCAGACTTGCTACCCATGCAAATTTTGAGTGTATCATAATACACGTGAAACACCAAAAAAAAAAAAAATTACAGAGGTAAGATGAAGTAAACTTTTTCTCCCATTTTTAATACTCAGTCTTCATATATATCATTAAACAACAGAACATCTGATCAATGTGAGGACAATCTTTTTTTTTTTTTTTACTTTAATGTGTTGAAAGATGTATTTTAGACATCTAAAAAATATACTCAAGTCGATCACATGAACATCTCAGTTTCAAACTGTCCTGAAGAATATTATATAAAAGTTTTCACTTATCAGAAGCACACACAAAACACCCCCCCCTCCCCAAAATACTTCACAAATTTCTCCAGTTCTGCACATGTAACACAGCAGGAAGAATGGATACAAAAATCAATCTCTCCAAAAATCTTTTTTGTCTGTCTCTTTCCGGAGCGGTGTCCTTGGAGCGGCAGAGGAAAACCAGCCTCACCCGCAGCCCTGGAAGTCAGCGAGCCTCTGCCACCCCAACCACAAACCCCGCTGCAGAAATCGTGCCTCGCGACTCGGCCCCACCGCCGCCGCCCCCAGCCCGGCGCAGCCGCCCGCCTCTCCCCGGACGGCTCAGAACGAGTTACATTTAAACCCCTAATTAACTGGAAGCTAGCTCATTGCAGGAGCATGGCACGGAGAGGAGCTTAGTACACAACCATAAAGACTGGCTATACTCCTGTACGACTGAAGGAGAAACCCCAGGTGTCATCCTGCTGTCAGAAAGTACAACGGATAGCAAATTCCAAGGACAGTCAGTTCAGAGCAAAGATGACACATCTTGCTTGTTGCTGTATTTAAAAAAAAAAAACCCATAAAACCCAAAACCCCAAACTAAAACCAAAAAACCAAAGTGAGAGGGTTTTGAGCGTCCCGACGCTGCCTCTAGCGATCAGGTCTGAAGACTTGCGGGGAAAAAAGCACAAAGGAATGGAAAATTCAAGTCCCGAGAACTCATTGGTGTTACTCTCACTTTGTACTACAGCCCCAAACCATTGGTTGTAGTAAGTGAAAACTCCAGAGAGATCACCAGTTTCTACGCTCGTAACTCTCCAGTGTACTGGGGAGAAAAGTCAGATTTTTGTTTTGTTTCGTTTTGTCTTTTGCACACTCAACCGTTCCAGCAGCCCAGCACACAGTGCTGAACTGTATTAAGCTTTTCAAAAGAAGTCAGTATTTTCAAAACGCAGATTATTCTTGCTCGAACTCTTACTCTGCCGGAGAGCATGATGAAAATGAGACAAAAGACACAGTAATTACGAATGCGAACAGCACGTGTAAATACACAAGACTGAGGTATGACAGTTTGAGAAAAATAAATTGCATTTAAAAGCACTTTAAAGATGTACATTCTTGTATTAGGTGTAAGAAAGTAGTAAGAAATCCGGAGAGGTCAAAGACAGATCTACTTTCATACTTTATAAGGGAAACTAATTCTCTAGCTCAGAGCGAACACAGCAAGAGCACTGCGGTCCATTTCCAGGCAGCGCTACAAAAGGCTTACAGGTTGTGCGGCTTAGGCACATCTTCAGAAAGTTCACTGGAAAAAAAAAAAAACAAACCCAAACACAAACCAAAAAACTTCTTTTTAGGCAGCTATTTAGAGTTTATTCCCTTCTACAATCCGTAGGAAAAGCTGATACTGTGGCTGTACCTAAAGCTCCCGCTCTCTCCTCCTGCCCAAACTCCTGGGAAGCACAACGAGAACCTCTGCGAGCAGCTGGAAGGGTTTTGGTTTTCTTTTTTTCTTTAGCCAAAGCCAGTTCTGCTTGCTTTTACAAAGAGGGAACAGCCTTGGCTCCAATCAATCCTGGTGAAAAACAAACTAAACAAACAGCTTAAGCTGCAGGTTGACAAGTTATTTATCTACAGGAGGCACCCGAACACACAGCACAGAACCAGATTCAAAATAACCGATAGCTTTCCACACATTTCAACTGTGAGGGAATTTACACAGTACTCTCAAGTGGCTGTTGAAGGGACAACATTTCATATTCTAAGCAGCGATTTTTAGAAGAAGTGACCTCAGCAAATAAGATGGTGGCACCATTCTTCCATGATGGTTATCAGCGTACAGATCACCTAACTATTCCTACGCACAATGGTTTTCAGCTACTGAAACAGTAAGCATGATGTCACTAAAACCACAGGTAAATCCTAGGTATCCAGAGTTCCATAAACTTAACATGAAACCCAATGCTACCACAGCTACGTAGTCACGGTCCTGCAAGCACATTTTAGCCTGGGCCGACTCCAAGCAGTGAACGCATTTAAGCCGACATTTTGGATTGTACAAAACCGATTTAAGAAAATTAATTATTCTCCCTTCTACAAAAACACCGCCCGCGTTTGCCTACGCACATCTACAGTTTTCCCCCATTCCTCACAAATTCTATTTCTTGTTCTCACAAACAAGCTTCTCTCTCTTCCCGTTTCCAGACTAAATAAACGCACAATATTCCTTGCCACGGTATCTGAGATTAGTGTTTTTTCGATAACCAGAACTCAAGGCTCTTAGTTTTCCAGGGAATTTAATCTCTTAGAAAATTGCTTACTCCTCTACTTCCTCTATGATCCTCAGCTTGGGACTTGGGACTACACGCTGCCTACAGATGAAGGACTCCTAGCCTCTTCTCCCTCTCCAAATGGATGTCACCTCCTATTGTTTCCAACAGTAACTGAGCCACATTGCAGCAGGAAAAAGAAGGACCGGGTCTAGCACAATGAGATCCAGGAGGACACTGAAGGTGCCATCGCCTTCTTTTATTCCAGTCTTTTCTATGGGTGGCGGTATCTCAGCCTGCACGCAATACAGAAAAGTCCAAATCACTGGTATCACCAATTTTTAGTTTTTTTAAATCTCTACAAACAAGGACTATCTTTGGAAAATTTTATTGAACAATCACAGAAAATTACTTCTGCTTTGGAAAAGTCTATAGTTTTGGGAATGCAAATTTCACTTCCGTGCAACCAGTATGGATTCATTATGAAGCTTAAACGACCAGCTTATTTCTACGTTCTAGAGGCAACTTGTCTTTACAAACCACAAGCAAGCTAATACTGAAGAGCCCAACAGAAGAAATTCTCTTGGTGCTTCCAAAATTCTGTCACTACCTGAATACACAGATCAAAGAAAACCCACCAGCCAGATTCAAGAGTCTGAAGACTGATGAAATAAATCCTTAAAGAGACTGTTAAAATTACTTTCCAACTTTCCAAAAAAGCCTTTTTGTCACATTCCTGCACGCTGCAATCGGGATCAGGAGAACTAAGCTCTTGTCATGAAGTTATTACAGCTACTTACAGGTGAAGCTTTCAATAAGAGCACAACTGAACATAGAATAGCACATCTTTAAAGCATGTTAGTTCTTTCAGGGGATGAAGTGTCACAACAACAAAAGTACACATGAAATAAAAAGGAAATCAGTTAATGATTTTTATTAAATTTCAGTGTTTCATAAAATAAATATGGTATATAATATCAAACAGTGAGAAATAAAGCACAAGCATGAAAAGCATGGTAACAAAAGTTACACTCATGATGGTGTTTAATACTTAGCACTTTAGAAACCATAAAGCCTTTAATTATTTACAAGCAGCAAACTATCTAACATAATTTACAAAGCTGCAGCAGCCTAGTCAAGGAGTACTGGAAGGGGGAAAAAAAAAATGGAGAGACCGCAATGGAAGACCTTCACTTTGCTCTACCTAGTTAGCACTTTATTACGTACCCTATCTTCCCCTTATGTACATAACTCTTCGTAACTTCCATTATTCAAAAAAGTTTAATAACGACACCGTACTGTATTTTAGAGCTCAGTTCATCTCTAGGATGGTGTAGTGCCTTTTGCACTCGAGATACATATTCAAGTAACGCTTCAAATAAAAGTAAACATGTGCAAACCGAAGTTACAAGCCTACACGACCCTCAGGTAGTAGTGTCAAACCGGATGTAGCAAGCGCGCGTTAATAGATTAAATTAGGCAATAGCTACAGAAACCTACTCAGAAGTCTAGCTGGGGCCAAAAATGAGAAATGGAATATTAAAAAAAAAAAAAAAAAAAAAAAAAAAAAAAAAAGGAACTGAACTGCAAATATACCCTGTTACCACAGACAAAAATTTAATCTGCTGAAACACAAAGACATGTAAGGTCATAACTCAGGATTTAATATTTCAACATGAAAAGAAATCCAAGCCATTCGACTTATTTGGGCTTTTGAAACAAATGCAAATGTCTCTGTTTAAAAATTGCTTTTAAATGAGAAAAACAGATCAATATATATTAATATATCACCCAAAATAAAAAACATAACACACTCTTCATTTTAGAGCATGCTGCTCATTCAGAATAAAGACAGGACAAAGAAAGTAGAATTACATTTCATGATGTAATAAAAACATTAAAATTTGTGATCATTAAGTGCACCATCGTACAGGAGTAGCGTGCTCAGAGTGGAAATGTTCTATACCTACCAGAATCCATCTTTATTAAAGCAAACAGATCTTTAGGACACTACCTGAAACTGAAATCAGTAATAACTGTGCTCCGTTCAGCCTGCCTTAAGTTTCAGTCAGGCATATTCCAGCTAGTAGCACCTGTATGCCTCTTCATGATTGTATTCCAGAAATCTTTAAATTTGCGAACGATTTTTTTTTTTTAAAAAAGACTGGCTTTTGCAATCCTTGCAATGCTTATCCTAAACAGATACTGCAAGTAAACTCTGTTCTGAGCAGCACAAGTTGGGGCTTTTTTCAGAAATCTGAGAGCTGGACTTACGTTGGCAGTAGATACAGTACAACAGTTTGATGTATTAAACAGTTCCTCAAAAAAGTCTGAGAGGAAGATTTCCCTAAAGACTGTTTAAAAAACCAAACCAAACCCAAAACACTTCACTCAAGATCTGTTCAAGCCTTCTATGAAGTTCAGAGCTTGCCAACTTTAAGAATGACAGGAAAAAGGAGGGAGCGAGGCGGAGAGGAAACAGAACTAAATTATTCCAAATTTGTACCGATGAAAAGCTTCAAGTAAAAGGAAATCCACTTGTTAAAGATCTTGCTACATGCACAGTCCCTCATCAGTTGAAAGCCACAGTAGTCAGCATCGGGTGTAACAGCAGATTCATCATTCATAAAAAACACTGGCAATGTTCCTTCATTCTTAATAACTTGCATCCACGGTTTCTGTTTAGAAGCTTCTTAAAAAATGTTTATGGTTCTGCGCATTTCATACCAAACTGGAGGAAAATGGTAAACATGTCTTCTTTCGATGCAATCCCATTCAGCAATCTTCTCCCCCAAAACTCAGTGTCATTTATGAGTCTGAGTCTTCTTTGGCACTGCAGGTCGCTTGGCTTGCCACAAGTGGTTATGAATAGTAAGAGCATCCACGCTGACAGACATGGTTTTGGCTGGAATCACGTTAAACTGTTTTCTGTCCGAACTGTACTTATAAAGTTTGTCAATCATTTTCTTGGTGATGCTCTTTGGCCCTGTTCCAGTCAGCTTGTAGATCTCTTCAGTGTCAGGATAGTAGCAATAAAGTGCTCTAAACTGGCAGCCCGCGTCACGGAACAAAATGATGTAGTGGTTGGCATCACATTTTTCTAGTTCCTGCATTAAAAATAAACAAACATATACACAGATTGTTCGCAGGGGAAATTGCCGTATCACGCCAAGCTTTAAGCTTTCACATATAGCTGAAGAAGTGCTTAACGGGTTTTGAAACACTAGATCCATAACTGTGACCTTCAGCCCTTCTATAAGCTTACAAGTTGGACTTCTAATACAGGAGCATGTTTTCCCAAGTCCATACCGTCATGGGAAGTAAAGGATTCTCAATAGAGGTGCATTTTAGGAAATGGCGTTCACTACAGTGCATCAGTGGGATTATGAAAAGAGGATTACAGATACATTTTACTGTGAGTGCATTAATAATTTTGTACTTTAATATTTACCTCTAATATTGAATTCTTATGTGGTTCGTTCACTTTTCCAGCAAGACAGCAGTGAGATATAGCATTGTGAATAATAGGTTTGTTTGATTTGCTGCTGGGTTCCTTAAATAATTTTGGACCTAAGAATAATAAATAAGTAAAAATTATTTGCCCTACATTTATGACCATTAAGATTTTCATTCAAAGTGAAAAACACCCTTAAATATTTTTCTACAATACGTTATTTTTAGAGATATTAACCAGAACAAAATACACTTGACAACTTCTCAAAAATAGCAGTGTGTCACATCAAATATACCATGGCGTTTTATGACTGTGATTCACAACAAATGCTCAAGCTAAAACAAGAGTGTCACCTGTGTATTCTGCCACTGAAGCAATGGAAGAGGCTGTTGAAGCATTCTCCCAATCTCTTTCTGTGTTTCTGCTCGGATTTCTGCTCAGTATTGGTAAGGACTCCATAGATTCCACTCTGTTGG
>VZTL01041953.1:975-15013 GCA_013400535.1 Scopus umbretta | reverse complement strand
GCCGGCGCGGGCTCCGTCCCGCCCGCCGGGCCCTCGCCTGCTGGCAGCGGGGCACAAGCCCCAGTCCCGCTTTGAGCCGCCTCGTCTCGGTCGCTGCCGTACGCCACCTAGCTGCTCCTCGACGTTGTCCGGGCTTGGGTGAGACGGGATGTGTGCCTGCGGGTGAGCGCGGACCGGTGGATGCCGGGGATGCGCGGGGATGGTTGCCCACGGGTGCCCTGCAAGGGAGAAACAAACGAGGAGAGCAAAAGCAGGTGGTCGTTTGGGCGCTGTTTTCACCTTCCAGCTCCTTCCCAGCGTGCTGTAAACACCATTTTCCCCTCGCCAAATAGATCTAACGTCAGTAATGAGTCCCTTTTTTCTGTGTCCTGTGTTGCAACTCTTCGCCCCTGTTCTCTTCAACTGTAGACTTTCTCCAAAAGTATACGTGGTTAGTTCTTTGATTTAGAAAATGCACTCGTTCTGCCTCCCCTCCCTTGGTGGAGCATACATGTCTGGATAATCCATTAAAGCATGGGAGGTTAGCTCTGAGGCTGTGCAAAAGAAACCTCAGACATAAGTGAAATCCTTCTGCTTCCATAGGAAGAAATTGAAAAGAGATCCACCAACAGTTTTTCACCATGTACTTCTATTGTCTTTAGACTTGAAGGTAGTAGCTCACAGAATAGCAGGAGAGTTGGGCAACAGTTGCCAAAAATGATTTTACCTTATTCATTTGCTAAAAATCATCAAGCAAACATTTGCATAAGTTAGTCCTCCCAAGCAATAGCACCTCTTTATTTCAAAACCAGTTTTAGTTGGTACTTCTTTCCAAATCTTTTTTTTTCCCTAATGATATGCAGTTTTATGCATCTGTCTAGTAAACTCTTGTGAACCAAAGTCCATTTTCTCGCTCACTGCATGTCTACTATTTTATTTAAATTAACAACAAACTTGATGACATAATCCAACAGAAAAGGACTGAGTTATAAAACAGAGCTTGCTTTTTCTTAAGAGTTACTTAGAAGTATTTCAATTGTAGGGGTGTGTACATCCGTAAAAGAGCTGAGGACACTTCAGTAGATTGAAAAGATGAGTACGCTGGTCCTTTCCTGTTGAAACACTGTTTTAGAAAACGGACAAAAATCATATACTTCAGAATTGTTGGAGAAATTCCTTGATGGACTCTAAAACTCCCAAGAGTGACAGATTAAAAAAGACAGGATTCAGCAAATTTTCAGAGTGTAAAGAGTAAAAATCTGTGAGTGAGCTGGAAAAATAGGAAGATTAAACTGTGGTGAAATTTTTACTCTTGTCAGGGAGCAAGGCCTTGAAAAACAGTGGACAATAAAGAGAACAAGTCAGAATAAAGGATTTTGGTTCAGAATTGAAAGCAAACGGCACCAGAACAGCAGATGATGTGCAAAGAACATCCCCCACTGTACGTTTTACATAAGCAGACATAAACACTGCATGATCAACACCTGCGTAGAATGTCATACGGTAAGGTGTTTGGAAGCAATTTAGATTTGGAAATGGTTATTTTTGTCAGTTTCCTGTATAAATAAGTAACAACAGGAAAGAGGAGGGCAGCAGCTTGCGAAATCCCCTACTCGTGGTACAATTGGTGATGATGGGATTGTATTATCATTAGCTGGTCTAAAACAAACGGCATTCTACATGTACGGCTAGGTGTGTATTAGCTACATCTGCAAGGCCCGCAGCCTACCTGATGTCAGTTCCTCTTTCGTCTCCGTTTATATTATTGCAAAGCAACGTGCAAACATTTAGCCTGTCCTGCAGTTCTACATCCCTAGCATCCGTGATCAGGTCGGCCTTGCTCATACTGGGGGAGGCCAAGGCACCGGCCTGAACAAAACAGTTGGCAGATGGATCCCTTGCACTTCAGGCTTCAAGAAGAGGTTCCTTCTTAGAAGAAGGAAGAGGGAACCTGGTGGGAAGAGTATGCTGACAGGAAGAAAATGGGGCATGGAAAAGCCCTAAGAGAGAAGTGGAAAGACAGTAGGGGCAGATGATTCCACACGAGGGAGAATGTTATGGAAATGAAAGAAAAAGACAAGGTGTAGCGCTCATAGCAAAAAAAATTTGTGATGTGCATCCATCTAACATAATGTGAGATAATGCTAAATACTGGCTTTGAAGAAAGCAAAGAAATGAGGGTGCTACCACAGACCCCATGAAAGACAAGGAAATAGAAGACCAAAGAATAAGAAAAAGATGGATGAGGAAAATGAAGGCCTCTCAGAACCAAAAGCATCAAGGAGACTAAGAAATACCACTGTATGGGAAACTGACGAATAAGAGGAAAATGGACCAAGTCTTCATAAAGGTCCTGGGACTTCACGTGGCCTCTGAGAAGGGTGAGAGAATCTGTAATAGTAAAGGAGAATAAAAGGCACAAAACCTCCCATTAGCTGCTAAGTAAAATGTCACTGATACTAAAAAAAAACCACTTGGAAGACAAAATAAAGAAGAATATTCACTTTAAGCTCTTAATTACATGGTTTCTGACATAACACTACTTAAAACATTAACACCGTGGAGTCTGGGTGTCCTTGGTGAACAAAACAAAAACGTAACACGTCAAATAAAGGAAGCAATAAATTACTCTAATTCTAGCTAATATTATTTACCACAGAACGTCAACAATTTTTTTTTTCTTTACAAAGTGTGGTGGGAGGTGCTGTGGAAGATTTCAGTGTCCTGTCAAAGATGCAAAAGCACTACTGAAAATTCCACATTTGGTGTTGGTATTTTAAAAACTTGGAAATATTGGATTAATATTTATTTATACATGTCTAATACATACACTTACTGGAGAAAATATCAGATGCAATTGGCTCAACAGCTTACCATTATCAGAGGTACCTTTCAACACCAGACATATCCTTCTGGCGCTGGAGGGCATCAGAGGGGTCTGTGAGAATAGCTGTCAGCATCATAACACCCATATGAACCTCCACATAAGAAGATCAGAACAGAACAGCCATTCCATGTCAGACGAAGAGTTTGCTTAGTCCAGTAACCAGCCTGCAGCAGTGGCCACCAAGGGAAGACTGCCTCAGAAGAGGGCAAGCACAGGTCTTACAGGTACTTTCCCAGCCTCCAACACTTTGCAGCTAGGGCATGGCTAAGCAAGCCAGAGGGGCTTTCTCTTCCATAAACTTGTCTGTTTTCCCCCGATGTTATGCAGCTTCCCCGGCGTCCTGTGGCAGGGACTTCTGCATGTAAACGTGGTGTGCGGAACTGCCTCCTTTTTCTGCTTTGAACTTGCCATTTGCTTGCTTGGCCAGATACTCCATAGTGCTCATTCGAAACCCAATATGAAACACTGGAAAAAGCAGCCGCTTTAGGACATTAAGACTGTCATGGCCGTTTAGACCTTGACTAGATCTCTCTCCCGTTTGCCTCTTTTCAAAGCAGAAGAACTCTAGTTAAGTCCTTGCTCCTGTGGTCGCTGTTCCACACATCCTTGCTCCTCTCTGCTTCTTTCTACCAGACCCTTTTTGAGATGCGCACACAGTGCTCAACTTGTGAGTGCACTGTGGAGCTCCTTTTAGTGTGTGTGAACAGACCACTTAGTCCCATTCTCTTTCCTGTGTTTAAATCAGCTATTTATCAAAACACGGACCATCCATCTTATCTCATTGATCCCTAGTTTCCTTAAAAGCCCTTTGGCTACAGATCTTGTCAAAAGTGTTTCAGAAAACCATGTAAATAGTTTCAACTAAATCTTATCTACTTGCTTGTAAGTTCCTTCAAAAAGCTCTGGTATACTCCCAATGTACAAGAGCTGTGCTGACACTCCAGAAATCATATTTGCCCATGTGTCCACTGATTTTGTGCTTTGTTATTGTTCCTCATGATTTGTCTGATGACAGGCACCAGCCTGTAGATCCAGGTCTCCCCTCAAATCGTTAAAAATAGGTATCTCATTTCCAAAGTTCATGTCCTCAGGCACAAAGCTCGTTTTAAGATGCTGTGCATCAGCAGTTTCGTCTTCAGGTTCCTCTAGAGCCTAGGGCTGAGTGCCATTTGGACTTGTTGCCTTGTTACTGTTCGGGCAGATCCCTCCTATGCATGCCTTGCAAAGAAGGGCTGCAGCAAAGGAACATCTGCCTCTTCCACGGTGCAGCCAGATGACAAGAACTCCTTTTGCCTGCCTGATAGGGCCTTATCTTCCCTGAGTGCCCTTTTTATACCTTCGTCATCCGTTGGCCTTAGACTCTTGACAGGCTTGCTGTTCCAGATACATGCAAGGGATGATTTCGTACTAGTTTTTCTATTTCTTTCTGTGTATTCTATTGAGGCAGCCATCTCATGCTTATGATCTGTTTTGTTTTGAGTTTCATATATTTGGAGACAACTTCAGCTTTTCAAAGGATTACTTTTTTCTTCTAGTATCTTGCCTTATTCCTGCTGTTTAGTTGTGCCATCTTCCTCTCAGCCCTTCTCAAGTCATTCTTCATTGGTGGTAAAAATTTCTGTCTCTCCAGAATGATTTTTTTCAGCAATCCACACCAAATGTAACTCTTTTTGGTCTCCTCTCCAGCTTTGTCTTTGACCAGCTTCCCCATTTTGCATTTTTTTTCTGTTGAGCATAGGTCTGGTGTATTTGGGGGTTTTGCATACTTTCTGTTTCTGCAGGGCAAGCTATAGTCAATGTTGCAATGCAGTTCTTCAGTGCTAAAATTTTGGAACAGGTCATGTGTGTGCACTGCTTGAACCATAATGAGGGTTATTTCCCACTCTTGTGTGCCACCTACCTAGCTGTTCCTTGATACAGTCATTGTTAGCATCTGCTAACAATGCTGTTTCTGCATCATGATCCCATGTCAACGTTTTCCCAGCCAGCGCATGGCATGATTTTTCTTTCCTTCTTGTCCTTTCTTTGTCTCTTATGTGTTATTTTCCTTCCTCTTCTTTCCTTTCCTGTTACACAATAAATAGAGGCACAGTTAATATTTGTATTCTACTACTGTGCTGTTTACTGTGTCCTTTATAATTATTACAAGTCCTCATCCAAATCAGTGTTTAAGTAATACTGTCTTTCTTTTCCCAGAAATCTGGATGAAATCCTAACAAATACGCTATTGTCATGTGGCAACTTACCTGTACTTGTATTATACTAATCCTAGCTTACAAGAAAAAAAGGTAATTGCAGCAACACTTCTGAAAGACTGCCAGATAAATCCTATGATTAAGACACTGAGAAATTAAACCCGTTTGCTGGTAGCCGGATATGGCAGTAGAACAATCTGTTTCAGGGGCCTTTCTTGTTCCGACCACGCTTTTGATGTGTCTGTGTGTGTGTCCAATATTCCGCTGCCCTAACACAATACCGTCTTGTTTTTGTTGACCCGGTGGTACCTCCATAATGACTGTACTTTTTTCTAATACTTGAATATTTCTAATATTCTCAGTTTGAAGACTGACACGCAAGATAGGTTTTGGATAGCTTCTTCAAAGGACTTCAATTTGTCCAATGTATTTACTTAGGAATCAGTTGGAGAGTATGTCTCATGTCCATCCAGAAATGGACATTTTTAGAAGATGCTGTGCTTTTTTGGTAGCTGGAGGAAGGACATTCAGCACCTGCTCCCTGCCCTGAGTTTGTGAGTGTCCATGTCTAGTGTTAGGATGCTGGTTTATCTTTAAAGTTCTGGTTGTCTTAGTATCTGAGAGACTGCCTTTCGTCCTGTGCCCCATCAGTCCAGTCGAGACCAGCAAAGCCCCACAGGCTCTAGAAACCATTGCCAAGGTCTACATGTGACAAAGTGAGATTAAATGTGAAGACCTTATAATTATGTATTTAATTATCACATATCCAGAGCACTTAATGTCTGACTCATTCCTTTTTTTGCCCAGCATTTGAAAACTGCAGTATGTACATACTCGCATTAGGAAGAAGAAATTACTCAATGGGGAGATGGAGTTTGTTATCTTTAACTGCTGTGGTTGTAGGCAGTTACATCAAGAATAACTTGAAAATACAGATGTACATATTGCAGCAATGCTGGAAAGGTAAGTAAATAAGCAAACAAACAAACAAACAGGCTTTTTCTGCAGTCCAATATATCTTCAAAGCAAAATGATACTCTTAATGAATTTTTTTTTGTTATGTTTCTAATTTTAGTCATTTCTACGTGTCTCAGTCTCTAAGGAATTTTATCACAGATGAAGCTGCAGTGTAACACTGAGGCGCTGCTGAAGTGTAAAGTTGACAGCCTGAATGTTCAGTAACTGTTTGGTCCAGACCACAGACTACTAATTTTGATTCCAAACCTTGCATGCAGATTGCAGCCAAGTAGCTCAGGACAGAGCTCACGCAGTCTCTCTCTCACCAGAGTTCCTCCTATTTTATTTCTCTGTGAGCTAGGAACCTGTTCTAATACTTCCTTCCTGACACTTCTATGTGAACAAAGTCCCTTTTGCATGATTCAGTTCATCTCTTTGCTCTCTAGAACTATGTGCAAGAAGTTGTCTCAAACAAACTTCTGGAGATTGTTCTCCATATATAGATGAGAGATAGTCAGAATATAGGGATGAGGAACTGCTTTACCCTTCAGGGGTGTATCTAAGTGATTTCTGTTTCCCATTTTCTATTTCAAAGTGATATTTTTTTGTCTGGTTACTTAATTGTGTTTCTGGAAGATAAAATAACTTCTAAATCTTTGTATCCCATTCATTAGCTTCTGAAATGGATGTCCTTGGGAGTAGGCATCCACTATATAAAGAAGCCTAAGGAAGTGGGTTGGCCAGCAGCCCACTAGTGCCCACAGACAAGATGTCTATATTTCCAGAAGCTCAAGCCAGCTAACCACATTCTACTCATACAATTAATTTTCAGTCCTGTCCTTTTAATTCTCCTTGTATTATGACAGTCAGTCCATTAAATTTTTTTTTTTTTTTTCATGTTCTGTAAACCCTCGTTATCAAAATTGAGTGGAAGTTACCATCATTTATGCTGCAGTCATCCTTTTGTTTTTTTCACCTTGCCTACTTCATTTAGTGTTTTGAAAACTCTTACTTTTTGTTCTGCCTTATTATAAGATATTATTTTAGAAATTTTTTTTTCTGAGTTTTTCGTGTGGGAAACCATCTTACATTTCCCAGAACTATCTTGGCACTGTTTGCACTTACTGTTTAGCAACTGTTTGGTGAAGTGATAGAAGTTTAAAAAAAGTGTAGGAAACAAAGTATGTGAGCAAATATATCCTGCGAGATCCAAGAGCCTAGGAGATGTGAGGCTGCTCAGTTCCACGTCCCTGGGTCCAACCAGTGGCGAGGCTGCAGATGAATTCCCAGCAGGCAGACGCACACAGAGCACACGTACACACCACGTGCATATCTATACATGTGTCCAGACATATGGATCAGACAGACACCCAGAGCACTCACACGGACACAGGCAGCACCACGGACCTCATCCTGCTCGTCTCTCCAGTGGAGCAGGATGGACGTCCACAAGTGACAACATGCACACATGAGCGGATGAGGTGGATCCCTCTGGCAGCCGGCTCAGACCCTCAGCCTGACCAGCAGCTGCCTCTGCAACCCAGTCTCCCCAGTTGTTGGCACCGGGATGTACAGCCCCCAAGGCTGCAACCCCAGGCCAGCTGCTGCGACAGACCATTACACACACATGTGCGCACACATGTGCGCGCACACAGACACGGACGCACGGACATACAGACACACACACAGACACAGAGCTGTCACCCAGGACAGAGTGAGGAAGGCCTCTGGCGAGCAGCCTGCTGTCTGGGCACAGAGTATGGTTGACAAGCATACCCACCAGCCAACTACTTAATCTGCCACTGGCCCTTTTTGCCCCCTTGTCCCTCATTTTCCCGCTCCTGGTCCTCCCTGCATCACCTAAACCTCATTTTCCCACCTTTGGTTCCTCTGTAGACATCCCATATAATAAATCATCCCCCAGCCCTGGGCAGCAACCCTCCTCAGTCCAAAATTACTTGATTTTTTTTTGTCAGATCAAAAATGAGTCAAATACATGATTTAAATATTGATCGACTGTTGTACATCTGGATGATTATAACATGTTTTTCTCAAAAAAAGGAAAACAAGAACACTCTGGTAATTCAAAGTAAGATTATACTTGTAAACAGTAATCCAGAACTAATGGAAAGTACAGAAATTAAGAGGATGACATTTTGCATTCACAGCCTCTGTAGTCCAACTGATGCTGACAGGTCTGTGTAGACGTATTTTACCAGGTTTTGACCATGGCTATTCAACTGATTTTACTACCTCTTATATTCCAAACTGTCATGATTTGCCTGTAAAGTAACTGCTTGCTTGAGTGTTTCTTAAGGAGTTTCTCATGGTTACTGCCTGATGTTACTTGATCCCAGTTGTATCTCAATGGTACTTTTCTTGCATTGTATTCATGTGGAATCAGTGGACTTCTTATAGGTAGCAGTCCAGCAGCTTAAATTTGCCAAGTATTGTATGCCAACCTTATAGAAGTTAAGTCAAATTGTGTTAGACTTAAGATCTACCACTCATCATCAGAAGTTCTAACATGCATTTTAACAAGAGTAGGAACTTGAGTAGGCACTGCCAAAGAGATTCATGTGTGCTACGTGTTCCTGCAATGCAAGAATTTTTCATTCCTTGCCACTACTGAATTTATGCCAGAAAGATTGATACTAATTAATTCCAGGGTGCTATTTAAGACGGTTAGAAATCTAAGCAGGATTTTGCTCCAGGCTCTTGCTGGTAGGTGCCATAAAGGTGTTTGTCAAAGTAGAGTAAAATAACCGCTTAAAACTGAGTGGTTTGGACTGGAGGAAGAAGACTAATTGTTTGAATGGAAATATTTATACCTTCCTCTGATGTGACAAACTAAACATCTCCCATATGCCAGCAGTATAAAATATTATTTATCGACTTATTATACATTTTTTCATGTTATTTTATGAGTTTAAAGAATTTACATATTCAGGAAGTTAAGGTTATAGGAAAGGAACATCAGGCTACTTCTATTGTGTGTCACCAATATCCTCTCTTACTCATTTATATTCGTGTTCACACTCATTTGAATTCATATTCAAATACTTGGGGAGGTATGGTATTTGATCGTGATGCTTATGATGTTTGGTAGGCATCGGAGGGTAATATCCTGGGTGACTGGTCAAGGAAGATAGACGTTTATGGCATCACTGAGGATGACTGCATAGGAGACTCGTGTCCCAGCACATGTATAGCCTTCGGAGTGACAGCATCAAGGAGCGCAGCCATCGGGAGGGAATCAAGTAAGCTTGCTCTGAAGCAGTTTTAATAATGATTTCTCTCCTTTCATCCTCAGAGGAGGAAATTAATGTGGGAACACAAGGGAACTAAGGTGGAAGAGGAAGTTTAATAGTGGTAGAAGAGCATATTCTGACTTGAACCATTTTACAAATGGGAAAACTGAGGCATGGAAAGATGACAGCTTGAATCAAGTCTATTGTGTGTGAGTGGAGGTTGATATTTTAAAAATACAATACCCTCTCCATTTTCATTTCCACATTTTTGTTCCACCCACAGATTCACTGGGGAAATTACTAACACCAAAGGCAGTCAAATCCATTATAATCTTATAAGTAGTGGGAGCTGAAAACAGAGGTTTGTAGTAATGCACTTGCTTTCAGTCTTAGAACTTATCTTAGAAGTACAGATTGCATTACAGATATTAGTTGTAGGTCCTTTGTGTAGCTTTTTAAGTTATGTTGGCAGGATAAGTTGCTGTATAATTTATTGTATTCTTGAACAATGCTAAATATTGTGGTTAAGTGTTCTTTTTTTCTTGGGGTATTTTTGTATGTGCTCTTGAAGTCTTTAAATGCTTGGATAGTGACTCACCTGCATCCTTTCAAAGAGTTTATCACTAACCTCTGAAAATCATTACACCAAAGTTTTATAAAAAAATGTGGCCCCATGTCTTTATATAGGGTACAATACAAACATTTTTCTTCTTATCCTTAAAAATACTTTTAAACTTTTTTCCCAGGGTAAGTTCAAGGTGACCTGAATGGATGGTCCCTGGGAGAGCTAAGAAAATCTAATGTTGATGAAAATTCATTGCAAAAGATAGCATGTACATGGTACTTATAAGTAAACATGAATGATTCAAAGAAAAAAAAATCAAAATTACCTTAACATAGCTGAATGAAAACCCCTACCATGGTGCAGCAGCAGTTAAAAAAGGGATAAAAACACAGTAAATTGTTATAATAATATTCAATCAGTCACTGATCTCCATTTGAAATCACACAGACAGTTCTGATTGATTAATCTGCATAAAAAAACCAGCAATAGACAAAGGTTTCCCATTTTAGAGGAGTAAAAGTACTTAGAAGTGTGGAAATGAGAGACTGCAAAGTCTGTGGTTCTTTAGAGAGGTCAGGTAGAAAGGGGCTTAGTAGATAAATGAAAAATGCTGGAAGGCAATGGAAGAGAGAAAATAGGAAGCTACAGTCTACTTTTATACTAGAATGGGACAATGAATTAAGTTAAAAAGTAATGACACACAGCACAATTAACTTGTTGATGCAGATACCATAGACTTGGGTAGGTGGGAAGAAAGGACTAGCCATCCAAATGACCAATAAAAACATCAGCAGTTTTCAGGCAGAAGAAAATGTTAATATTCTTAATCTGTTTCTGTCAAAGTATAAGGGAACTCTGACAAGGATTACGATGACTTTCTCCCCAAATATTAATTGCTACTCTGAATTTCCTCATGCTCGCTCCTGGCACTGGTCACTGTTAGAGAGTGGGTTTCCATATGATGTTTGCATTATGCCACTTCATATAGTGTTTTTGCTTCTAGGAAAACACCCTTATTCAGAGGCAGCTGGTGGTGAAAGTGGTCATCAGGTACCTTTACAAATTCTGGAAAACTAAATTGGTGGCACAAAAGCTGATGCAAATTCTGATAGGAATGTTCAAAAGAGAATCTACTCTCTTGATTTTCTTCCCCTTTCATGAAAGGTACATAAAACTCCAGCAAAACGGATACCAACTTGCTCCTGCTTTGATCTGTTAACCAGTTCGTATTTTCAAAACATCCGATAAACAGTTCATTTAGATCAAGAAGGAGGACATCTGCTGTAACTGTAGCTCATTTCCATCCCACATGTCGTATTGTAAAATTTGTTTTATCCAGTTTCAAAAATAGCCACTTCAACTGTGTCAAAAAACATATGGCAAGCATCACCCCCACACATTGCTGTCTATTGTCATCACCCATTTATGTCAAAGGGAATTAATATCATAGGCACTCCTTAATCTTTCAGAATGGGCTGGAAGGAAATGCAGTAGAAATACTTTCCTGCAGCTGTCTCTGCACATCCTCTAATTGTGAGATCTGGTCGTCCTTCTCAACTAGAACGTCAAAATGCAAAAAACATCTAAATTTGTCTTTTTGCATTGCTCAGTATTTCTTGTTATCTCTTTACTCTGTCAGTAAGCAGCAGTTTTTCCTCCTATCCCTATATAGTATGATCTCTTAAAAGAATATTTTTGGTTTATTTTGTAATGGAAACTGATAACTGATTCTTCATTACTTTTGTCTTCTTGGTTGGCCCCATAATGACAAACCTCACAAGGTTGTTCTTTGTGTGACCAGCTACCTGCCATAGCAAAGACACACCTTAGAAGAGAATTTGCCTCCCCTCCTTCACTGTCTTGTCCCATTGACAAGTGAAATTTTGAATCCCTATCTGATTGCTCTTCCTAAAGCTATTGCTAGTATTCTGTTTTATATTTATTATCTTGTTTTGTTTCTGTCTTTTGTCTTGGCCTTTGTCCAGCAATACAGCTTGGGTCCTAGCAGGCTGAAAGGTATTGGATCCCAAATTATAGTATTCAGTACACATCTAGGCCACTGAATTTTAAAAACTGCTGAATGACTTGTACTGTATTGAAATAAATGGATGTATAATATAGCTATTCAGTTGAATAGCTATATTATATACATAACTAGACACCCAACTTAGCAAATCATGTAAGCATGTGTTTATCTCCTTTGCTATTCAGCAAGGCACTGAAGAGTGTATTTAGCATTAAACTTGTCCAGGTCCACTAAGGTCAAGCAGTTTGTTTAGGAGCCATGCCAAACAGAGATAGATTGCTAAAAGCAGTCTCCCATAAACATTATTTTTGCAGTTTGGTGCACTGAAAAAAAGGTTAAAAATAATGGAAGCTAATGAAGAGGTTTAGAGTTCCAGATTGAAATATTTCACCTCTCACCGGATGTGTTTAAATGTTTTCACTGAGGTTATTTATTTAGTTGTTCTTTTTTGTACGGAAATGTATTTAATAGAAACTGGAAATAGAATTGAGTAATGACACTTACATTGAATTTCCCTGGATTTATTTTTCTAGCAAGTGAGCCTGGTTGTGAGCCACAGACAGTGAACTCCATAAAAGATTCTTTTAAGATTCGTACATGGTTTTTCTGTTTGACCCTGCAACTCCTGCTCCTCAGATGAACGTATACTGTCATGTGCAGCAGAACTGTCCATCCACAGGCATTGTAGATTGTTCTTGTATTAATATAAGGAAATAGTGTGCTTATTATTTGGGGAAACTCTTGGTAAATTTTAAATTGTAATTACAGCTATTGCAGGAAATAATGCATAGCATATTTTGTGTGGAGGGGAATATACACTTCAGAAATACAATATTAGACTTTTTTTTTTTTTCTGAAATTCCTGCTTCTGTTAGACCATGGATGCCATCGTTTTGACAATTATTTCTATTTAGGCATAATATGAATGTACCTATTTTCATGTTCCAACATGAGAGCCGGTGTTTTCTTCTTTTACTAAATCAAACAGGTAAATGCTCCATATAGCATTTTGGAAGGTAGTGTTTGTCACTCCACTCATTCCTTGATTCCATGTGAATAGATTGATGAAATGTAGACATCTCAGGCATTTGGCAACTATATGCAAATAAACAGTCCTGTCAATTTATGAAAGTTTACCATGGTATTTTGGTACTAAAAAGTAGGTGTTATTAAGTATATAGAAGACACTAGGAAGGCCTTCCCTACTAAGATTGCCTGAAAACTTATACCTAGCAGTGCTCTGTGAAAACTGCAACTTTGATTTCATAATCTAATCATTTTGCGTGCATTCAGATCTTCTGTTCAACCAGATTTCTGATGGTATTTCATTTTTTTTTTCCATTAAAAAAAAAAAATGTATCAATTTGTTCCCAAAGAAAAGGGATGACTTTTCTCAAAGAAACCAGGATGACATTAAAACATTATGTAATCTAATGATTTTACCACCGAGGACAATGAAATTAGAAAACAACTTTACATTAAAACTGTTGTGTTGGCAATTAAAACTTTGCATAATGTAGTCCTTACATTTCTGGAAAAAGATTATTCTTTTGATAAATAATGTTCTTTTGGTGGGTGAATGAAGATTCCTTTAAGATAACTGGCTTACAAATACAAATATGATTCACTGCGAGTTCTGCAGTACAAATTTTGGTTTTTGTTTGTCCAGCATGTACAGGAAGGAAAGGTCAGGGCCAAAGGCAGAAAGTTTAGAAATCCAGGACAAAAAGTTATGGTACATAATACATTTTAAATTTTTGCAGCTGTTGCTGTCCCACTTTCTGTACTATCCAGATGTACCAAAATTCTTGGTTTTAATCTGGTTAATGTCATATTGAACATTAAACATTTCACACACATAATTGAAGGCACTCTTGATTTCTTCACCTTCATGCTGCCTTGGACATGGGTCAAATTTCAAAACTATTTTTTACCAGTGGAATCTTTTTGCAGATATTGGGAAAAACACAGTACTGAGATAAAACATAGATTCTGCTGGCTGATTTTGCCATTATTCTGTAGCGATATTGTTTCAGTTCTAACTTACATTTATGTTGTGCTGCTTTTTTAAATCTGATTGATAAAAATGGAAAACTCTGAAATCCTTGGCTAATTTATTATTTAAAACAAAAACAATCAAAATTTATTATCAACCTGTTTATTTTAGTCCTGCCCCCT
>VZTL01041949.1:0-25675 GCA_013400535.1 Scopus umbretta | reverse complement strand
GCTCTCTACAACTACCTGAAAGGAGGTTGTACTGAGGTGGGTGTTGGTCTCCTCCCCAGTAACAAGCAACAGGATGAGAGGAAGTGGCCTCAAGCTGCACTGGGGGAGGTTTATTTCTTCAGTGAAAGGGTTCTGAAGCATTGGAACAGGCTTGCCCAGGGAAGTGGTTGAGTCCCCACCCTGGAGGTATTTAAAAGAGGTACAGATGTAGTGCTTAGAGACATGGTTTAGCAGTGGACTTGCCAGTGCTAGGTTAAGGGTTGGACTTGATGATCTTAAGGTCTATTCCAACCTAAATGGTTCTGTGATTCTGTGAACGCTAAACAAAGTTTTCCTATATGCTTTTTTTTCTCTCTTCTCCCCCCACCCCAGTATTTGGAAAGAAGAAAAGTTCTGAAATAAAACCTCTTTCAAAATACCCTAGAGAACTTCACCCTGTTGCATTCCCAGTATTTGCTTGTTGCAGTCCACATACCCAGTAGTTCTTTCCCATGTGGGTCAGACCTGTCCAAATTACACAGAACTACTGGTTCTGCACATGCAGCAATCTAGCATATACAACATATGTAGCATAAACATAGATGTTCCTTGAGGAGTCACAGTACCTCCTGAAAACAGATGATATTTAAAAGTTGGGTTCTCCCTTTAAGCCAAGAAAATGCTTTGTTTCATTCAGCTTGTAATTTTTAAATAAAAGGACTTTAAAATGTGAACTCCAGTGTACTCATCTTAATGCAGTTGATCTAAATGAGGACATGATTTTAGTATTTTTTGAAGACCTGTTAAAAAGAAGGTCATTGGCTTTCCAAAGCTAAACTCTGTTACTTTGTAGGACAGATTTCTGTTAAACCCATTTATTGCTTCCAAAGCAGGATTTGGCAGTAAAAACATTCTGTCTTTTTTTTTTTTTTCTCTTTTCTCGTAGATGGATAATTTATGAGCACAGTAATTATAGGGGGCGTCAGATGTTGTTATCACCAAATGAAATTCCAGATTGGTATAAAGTGAGTGGCTATGGTCAAATAGGTTCTCTGAGACCTTTACTGCAGGTGAGTAGGCTCTGACATGAGACTGTCAAGTACTAATTTGTATTTTGTAATGGCGTTGGGGGGATATTATACAGTTGAAAGCAACGTTACAGTCTTGATGCATGTCACAAGCTTCAGCAATAGCAATTGTGTAAAGAAATCACTCTACAATTTCGCTTGTAATAAAAGCTGTTTGATTGTGCTACTTGATTATGGCTTTGCACTTCTACTGTTTAAACTGCTCATTAAACATAGTTTAAACCAAAGTATAGAAGACAGCATACACGGATTGGTTAAATAATTTTAACAAATAATGGCTATTACTACTATATATAAATTATTTTAAGTTGTTTTATAATTAGCACCCAAACTGGTCACTGGCGTACTGTCTGTACTATCCGCATTATTTTTGGAACAACAAGAAAATTGGTCAACAAAATTGGATACTTCAATTAGTAGTGATTTTGTGTTGACTTAGGGGGGGAAGGTCCTTCCCTGCTTATTAGTTGGCAGAATAATTTGCAAATCTAATGTGAAACTTAGTCTCATGGTGTCCTTTTCCTTTTGTTCTCTAAATAAAGACCATGTGATTTGGTCCAATGCTGCAGCAGTCCTTAACATCTGAGGTTCTTGCTGAGCATATTTTATTGAGGAAACAACTTTTTCTAACTTTACAGATCACTTGTACCTGTCACCAAATGCATTTGCTTGCCGTCATAGCGTTGTCTTTGTATAGCCTTAAGCAGTTGGGAATAACGCATTCCGAGTGCCCTGGCTGAGAGCTTGTCTACGCAGAAACGTTAATGTGTAACGAGCTGCAGCATGAATGTGCAGTGTAATACTCGCTGCCAGTGAAATAAGCAGCACTGCACAAGTGCGCCCTTAGTGAGCATCTGTGCAAGAAGTTAGCAGAGAGAAGTTAGTGCTGCTTCAAATTAAAAATTCTTAGCTTCCCCCTGTTTGTTGATCTCAGTGCACAGGAAGGCCTAAAACTCTCCATGCAGAATGGTGAGTTCTCAAAGCTTGGGTTGTCCTAGACGCTTAGGGACTTGGGAATTAAATTCTGAAATGGAAAAGTTAAGCTTTCTGAAAGGAGGAGGGAGGCACGGGATTCAGCACTGAACAGGAATTGCGCTGAAGTTAACCAAAGCAGGATGTGTTCTGTGCTGAGGCTGTGGTTAAAGCATTCTGTTGTTTTCTGCAGAAACGAGTGTACTTCAGGCTTCGAAACAAGGAAACAGGAAAATTCATGTCAGCTGATGGAAACTTGGACAATCTGAATCTTCTCAGAATACAGGTTGCAGAAGATACAGACTCAGATGATCAAGTCTGGGTTTATCAGGATGGATTCATAAGGTGCCGGGTGAGGTTCAAGTTCAATGTGAATTTTATCTTTTTCTCTCCAATGGTAGGGCTTTCTGAATTCAACTCCTACTATAGCCTCTTAATTTATTTTATAGGCTTATTCCAGTTTAGCTGTAATATAATCTTTTTGTAGTGTTGTTTGGTTTTGCTTTTTTTTATTGAACTCTGGCCTTTTCAGGTGACACAAACTAGTTGTATTGATACCTTTTTTAATGTAATTGAAATTTTGAGAGATTTTAGTTGATTTACTTTTCCCCTAAAGAACACTAGCCTCAGAAGTACAGTCAATTTCAGATCATTGTCTTGCTCTTCATGAGCTCCTTCCACTTTCGTGCCCTCTTTCTCCACAGTGAAAATACCACAAAACTGTCAAAGCAGGGGAGACCTTTGAAAATGCAGACACTTCCTAATAATGTTTTGAGCTATGCATACCTTGTGGTAGGTCAGTTAGCGTAATGTAGTTACATCACCTTCTCCATTCAGGAAAGTTTAAAGATAAAAGTCTACTCTGTTGCGTTTTTTGGGGTTCTTTGTTTGTTTTCTGGTTATCCCTGCATTTGTCAAATTCATCCCTTTTCCATTCTTCTGTACAAGTTTCCAAATGAAGTCCTACTTTTCTCACAGTCCATAAAACTAATCATGTGCGAATTGTCATTGAGGTGAGCAGAGGTATGCGCAGTTCATAATGTTTAAGCATGAACAGTCTTAGGTAGGGATGCCAGCCAAAGAAAATTAAGTTACTTTAATACTGTTAAACAGCTTGACTGCAAAGAATCATGTGAACTTTTTCTATAGGATTGTATAACTTCAAAGGAGCTATTTATAACTATGTCATCTATGCTGGAGGGAAGAATCTTACTGTTAATAAGCTAAGGCATTGTTTGGACATGTTTACAGGACACATGCAGTCGTAAAAGGGATTTATGCAGACAGCCAAATGATGCAAAGTAAGCTAAAAGCTTTAATATCGCATACAAAAGACTTCTCTCTTGACAGTGCCTCTCAAACATTTCACTGAAAGTATTCATATCAAGACAGTGTGGTATTATATGGCTTTGGATAAATGCTTTTGGTTTTTGTCTCCATCTCTGTATCTCATAAAGCAGTTTTTCCATGCACAGAAAACATCGTGCTGTGTAGCAATCAGGTAGCTTAGTGCAGAGTGCGAGCGGGCCACGTTGATCTTAAATGACTGAACACATACAGAGCTCTGCCATCTTTCTGCTGAATGGCAGTAAATGTATTTTGCACAAAAAATTGTTTTTCACCACATTTTAAAAAGAAAATTAAGCTCATGGGTGCGTAGGTACATGCGCACAGGCAGACGTAGATCATTGGAAGAACTTTTGCTTTTCTTTCTATAAGCTTAGGTCATCTCACTGACCAAGTCACCGTACCTTGAAGTATGCCTGAGGTTTTCAAGGAAGGGCTGTTGTAGGTAGGTGGGATAACCAGTAACCGGGATATGAAAGTCATTCTGCTCATTTTGTCAGAAACAGATATGAACAGCAGATATGAATTCAGATCTCCTCACTCTTCGTGAGTTTCTTGGAGATGGGTGAAGTAGTGGCCTAGTGGACCTAATGTGTATGCTTTGAGTCTTCCAAGTCCCAGTAGAGAACATTTTTAGATACAGATGAGAATTTGCAGAACTGCAGAACTAAATCGACGTACTTCAATTCTAAGTTATGATAGTAAGAAGTACTACTTTTTCAAAACTGTGTATTTAATAATTTAGGGCCATATCAACAATGGCAGATGGGTGTTTGTTTAATCTGCTGCTGAAATCCATTCAGAAGTTACAAGGTGGCTTATGGTGACCTATTGAAAATCACTGTTCACACAGAATAATCAACTGTAATGTACTACTAATACAGTCTTAATATTCTTTTCAAGTAAGCTTGATTTTTGCCAGTTCTTATTTTAACCATAAAGACATTTGCAGAGTTTTGAAATCAAGTAATACCCATCACTAGGAAAAGAATATAGAACAAAGAAGAAAATATTTCTGTGATACGCTCTCAAATTCATACACTCAATACTGTGCAGTTACTTTATCTCAAAAGGTTATTGTAGAACTAGAAACAACTAAAGAACAACAAAAAAAAAGATGCGCGGAGGAGGTGGAGGACTTCTACGCAAGGAAGAGACGAAATAGCTAGGACTTTTTCGCCTGCAAAGGGGGCAGTTTGAGGGATGATATGATTGAATTCTCTGCAAACAGCATAGGCAAGACATCCCTTAAAATAAGGGAGGGGAAGCAGGGTGAGGAGAGCATCAAATAAAACTAGTAGTTGCCTATCAAATTTTTTTTTTTTCTTCTTTCTTCTAATAGTGGTAGTTAAGATTTGGAACTGCTTGCCACAGAAGGGTTATGAAACAGAAGGGTGTTCATGTAAAAGGGTTACATTGGTGTTAGTGGGTAGTGACTAACAAATTCACATATGGGACAGAAACTCTCCAAGTATTAAAGGTACCACTCTGCATGGAAAAGTCTCTGGGTTGGAAATTGCTGTGGACTGGGAGAGATTAGCAGGAACATACATACAACATCTGCATAGAAGAGCAGGGGGAATGTAATCTTCTGTGGCATCTGTTACTGGCCACTGCTAGAGGCAGGTGCTAATTGTACCTTTTGATCTGATACAGCATGGTTATTTTAATGTTCCTGTGTAGTGGAGAGTGTCTGCAGAAACAGGAACAAAAGAAAAATAAGTAGTCTTGAGTTTGGGGCAAAAATACATTCCTTTAGGGAAAGTAGTTCCTCGACACTGTTCTCACCTGCTCACATCTCTCCTATCTGATTAAAAAACAGTGGAAACTAGAAGTGAGGCTGTTTTGAATAATTGCTGTTGCCTTTCTGATGATACAGATGGCAGAGGATTGCTGCTTGACAATTGTTGGAAATCTTATAACTCCTGGCTCTAAACTCGGTCTGTCATTTGAGCGGAACGAAGACAAACAATATTGGCATATTAGTCCTGATGGCAGGATTTATAGCAAGATGAAACCCAAGCTGGTTTTAGATATCAAAGGTAAGCAAATGTGTTATCTCATTACATTGTGTCTAATTACATGGTATTTACAGTGGGATAGGCACTAAACGTGCCTATAAATTAAAGATGGTGTTATAGTTACTTTAATCTAGAATCAAAAAAGACCCGATTAGCTAGTCTGACCTTCTGAATTATACAGGCCCTAGGACTTCATTTCATTTTTCCTACATAGAATTTAGTAACTCACAGTACTTGCTTATCTTGTATTCCCAGTGTCCACTCACTGTAGATATCCTCAGTTAATTTTATGTGGCACTGGGTGATGTGAATATAATTATTCAAAATGCTGAAGCAAGAAAAACCTAGCTTCTCATTAACTTTAATTTGTATAGAGCAAATCTTCTTATATAGTAGTTGTAGATGCAATAGCCAAGGGATATTAGGAAAGCAAAGGCAGGCTTGTACACTGATGTGACTAGATGCAAGAAGGTTTTTTCATTTGTTTATTAATGGCTATACCTTTATTGCAAACAGGAGATTCTGCCAGAGCAGCTTAAGGTCTGTGCGCACTTGATGCGTGTTTTACAGTCGCTTTTGTCACAGCAACTTAATTCGTGTAGATACTGTTTCTGAACTTTATTTTCATAGTTTCATGGAAGGTCTGAAAAAGCAACAAATGGAATGATTAGCAGAATTAGCATAATCAGATGTTCTTACATAACCGCTTTTTCAGGTGGGCGAGTAATAGTTTTCTAAAGCCATTAATTTTTTAGCTGTTTTAAAATTAATTTTGCATTGTCGCTGTGACATTAATTACAGCAATTACAAAAAAAACCCCAAACCAAACAACAACCAAACAAAAAAAACCCAAACCCAAAACAACAACAAAAAAACACGGAAAGAAAAATACCAGAGTCAACAGTCAGCACTTTAGAACGAAAAAGGACAGGACTATCAGAACTGTGAGAAAATGGTTATCTAATGTCTGCCCATAATACAACACTGGCACAAATAGTCACAAATTCTTTTTACAGCCATAAAAAGCTAGTGATGATTAATTCTAAACTTACCAGAAAGACTCCAGTTCAAGGGAGAGTCTTTAGTCACAACAACTCTGCATACCTTTTTCTAAAGTCAGTTCAAGTTGCACCAAACAAGCAGAAATACTGTTACACTGCCTTGTCTTCAGTTGATCATGTTAAAAGCAATTATGTATCCTGCATTTATAATTGAAGAGCTTCACAATGGATAGGTCTGGTGATGAAAGTATAGATGCACTCTTAGTTTAAAAAGAAGTAAATGTGCATGGTAAATATGAAAGAGTAGGTACATTTAGCTTTTATTTGAGAAAGCCTAGTAGGAACGTTACCTGTTTCTGCCAATTCTGCTGATCCATTCATGACCACAAATTGAGCATTAATGAATTTTTCAGCAGACGGGTGCAGTTGTTCATCTGCGCAGTTATCAATGCCACCTTGTGGGTACACTGGCATAGCACAAAGCTTTGTCCAGAGCACTGCTTTATCAAAGAAAATAGCCTCTTGTTCCACTGAGAAAAAATCCCATTATAACATGTTTACATTCTATCAGACAGCGCTTACAAAATATTTTGTGTGCGAGCAGTGATAGCTGAGCTGTGTAGCTAATGCTACCTTTTCTTGTAGCTGCTGTTTAGGTTTTTTTTCTCCCTGTGGGAGTATTTGATCTGGTATTCCCTGCTTCCCTCTTTCTGAAGAACTTTGCAAGTAGTTCTGCTGCGTGTCTCTACTGCTTTTTAGTAATTGCCTGGTGATGGCAAGGAGGGAGATCATGTTGGTGTTAATCTTCTCGGAGACCTTTCTGATTTGGGACAGTGGCACCAGAAAGCCTTCCCCAAATTCCTGAAGTGGAGAGCAGCTAAGGTGCTTGAGATGGCATTTCCTTAGTACAAAAGGGCTGCTCTTAAATGTGCCTGCCCGTGCAGGACTCCGGGTGCCTAGCAGATTTCTTTCTGAGATCTGCTAGAATCCGTATTTATCATACCATAAGCTTTCAGCTGCCAGACTTGTCTTTAGCTCCCCGTCTTGGGGAGGGTGAGGCTGTAGGGGTGCGGAATGAAAGACGGTGTCTCTAGGAGCGTCCTGGTGCTCTGTATAAATGGTTGGTTCAGATGGCCACTTCCAGTGGGAATACTACCTGCTATTGCAAGGTGTGTTGTACTACACGAGATGCATGTCTCCCACACTTCTGCAGTATGTACTAGATCTGAGGAAAAAAAAAAGAAAGCCAGTTCTAACTTTCAGCTCTAGTCGAACATTTCTTTGCTTCCAAGTTTCTGAAGTCAGAATACTAAAGGTGCTTTTCTATGGCAACATGTTTGGCATTGCACCACGTGAGTAAATTAAGCCCCTCTAAGAAAGGGTTACATCTGGCATTCAGGTATGCTCAGCTGCCGGTGGAAACAGCTGAACATTGGGATATTCTGTGTATGGCGACTTGTGATGCAGCTGGTCAAAATACAGGATTATAATGGCGAAGAGTAAATGAGTACCAGACCTTGTCCCTGGGGTGGCCGTGCTCGTATTGTCTGTTAGCAGCAGGACTTCATCGTGTAAACACGATCTTTAGAACAAAGTGACAACTGTTGAAGGGAAACCGAACAGCCATGTTTGACTTTTGGGAAGGGACAGTCTTAAAGGAGCTACACCTGACTGTATTGCAGTGTTTCCTTCCTTCCTTTCCTATCCAGGCTGAAAAAGCTGAGGTACTGAATTACTGAAGGGCTGGAGAGGAGCAGGCAGACTCCCTCGTTTCAAAATTAATTCCAAAAACAGGCAGCGATGAACATGGGTTTGTCTTTTCAGTGCCTTGGGGAGAAGAGAAACTGTCTACACCAGCACTTACTAGAGTTGCCCTGAAACCTAGAGTACATGTCTCGTATTTCAAATACCATCTACACTCTTTCAAATTTTTTTTTACAGGGGGCGCACAATATGATCGTGACCATGTTGTTGTCAACACAGTCAATGAAGAAAAGTTAACGCAGCGTTGGGAACCACTAGTTGTATAAAACCAAAAAAGCAAAGACAACATTTGAATTGGCCACTATTCCAGACACTAGGATTGGCACTGACATCTCTGAAGGATACAGGATCAACAATGAGAGTTTTGTCTTTTCTTTGCAATTTTAAAAAGAACAAGCAACAGAATGATTTCACCTCTCTGTCTGAGATTATTATCCCTTTAAAAGCTTGAGTATCTCTCAAACTTTTTTTTTTTTTAAAACATCATCACAATTCAGTGTGTGATAGAAAGTGGTAGTATGCCTCAGGCTAGAGTGGAAGAACTAAAGGTGGGAGAGACCCCATGGAGTTACAGTTGTGTCAGTGAGTAGTTAATCCAGAATAGTCAATAAGCATAACTTTAAATTATTTTTTAAAGTTTTTTTTTTTTAACTGAGAGAAGGGCTAAAAAATAATTAAAGCTTATTTTATAAAGGACAGAAGTGCAGTGTGTATGTGGGTATAGCAACTTGGACCTATGGGCTGTAGTATAGAGAAATATTCACTACTGGAAAATAATGTATTTGTTTCACTGGAACGAACTTATATTTACTGAAAGTTTAAAGACTGCTAGCACACAGCACATCCAAAGAATTTCTAACATGTGGCTTCAAATATAGTTAGTATGCTAATATAGTAAGTCCTAAATTAAGAAAAAATTCTAGTTTTTCTCATGTAGAGATGATGTAAATTAGTAGATGTTTGTTAGAAAAAGAAAGAGCTGGCAAAAGGATGCATCGGAATGTGAAGAACTTGCCCATTTTCTAGGCTGCCTAACTTTTTGAGTTATGGGTATTTTACTTCTTTGCCAAGTCAAATTTTTACCTTTTAAAACAGTTCCAGTACGTATAGCCTTCCTGAACTCCAAAACCATAGAGAAAACAAGAATTCTTAGGGAAAGTATCACTCGAGATGACTGCAGCAGCACCTAAGCGCTGTGGTTACTAAGTTTTTCCGCCACTGCCTGTTGGGCTTACCGAGGAGAACACCAGACTCCCAGGTGTTGCTGGTGGTGTTGCAGCGCAACGTCTGCGGTGGGCAGAAGCATCACGGCTGCCCGAGTAAGGGGCACAGCCGAGCCTGGACGCGTGCCCAGGCACAAGGGCCGTGCCCGTTCGCCGTAAGCGTTACTGCTTTAGTAAAGAGCTTGTGGCAAGTAAGGCGTACTATAACGACTGCAGGAGGTTCTTCTGTTGCCCTGCTCTTAACCCAGTTTTGTTAGTTTTCCTTCATAATGTCGGCAAAAAGGTAAAATACAAAGTCTTGTACTGTGCTGCTGTGTTTTGTTCTGGCTTAGACCAGTGTTATTACAAGCTGCTCCTAGGAGCATCCAGGCCTTTGTCTTGCATAGTAAGTCTGTTTAAAATTAACATTTTCATTACTATTGTATTGCCTCAAAGGATACTGGTGCTTTTATTGTTACCACCCCAGAGGAAGTGCCTTACTACTTTTCCTCCTTTTGTACAGACGTACTGAAGTTTTGTTGCTCTGAAATGTGCTGCTTTTAGTTCTTCACAGAAAATGTGTTGTTATTGATTCCAAAGAGTGGTACTTTGTCATATTGATGTGCTCTTGCTATATATGTAATATAGCATTTTACAAATAAATTTAAGTTAGGTAACTCTTTATTGAAATGATTTTTAAAGGTAGAAAGCTGACATTTTACGGTTAGTTTTGCTTCTGTCTTGTGCCCTTCTCTGTCCGTAATTCCTCTGCAACAGCTAGATCGTGAGGAGTGAATACACAGTGTGGAATAGCTGCAGGCTCTGAGGAATGCTCTGAGGAATGGATGCTCCTACACAAGCACGCGTTCACTGCATTTGTACATGGGGCCAGAGTTCACACAGCTGCTGCTTCTGTCCCCTGGTGGAAGCACTGCGTGACACGGCTTTTCCATCCTGTAGTTGCACCACAGTAAAAGTGCAGTTCTCAATTTAAAAGGTTACCGCTTTCCTTCGATCTACCTGCATAACTGCAGGGGAAGTCACTCCGCAGCCTTTTAAGGCTTTTAAAAGCAAGACCAACAGACACACGCCCCTCAAGCACTTCATCAGCGCCAGCAGTGACAGGGGACACGGAAGCAACAGGGTCTCCTGATGACTGACAAAATCATGTCTAGCCTACCTGCATAAACACTGTAGTCAGCTGCATCGGTGCCAGGAGTTAGGCAATTAGAGTAATTATCAGTTACAGATTGATTTTGTTCCGTGCTTCTGCTCAGAGTAGTCACGCCATGAGAGATCTGCTGTATGAAGATTAAAGTACCGGTCTCGAGACAGCAATGTCACCACTTAATACAGGAAAAGTTTACAGCTTCTGAGAATAAACTAGATTGAGTAATAATATATATTAATAAAGGTGAACAGAACTGGAAAGGCCAAGGGAAAAAGGACACCACAAGTTTCATATGGACACTTAGATAAAAGTGTGCCTCACCATTTCAGGACTTGGCTAAAACACCTGGAAAATGAAAGCTCCAAGATCTACAAACTGAAAATGCTGCTGGCTGTTCCTCTCACCCCAAGAGTGAGTGAGGGGTGTTCTGCAAAAGTCAGCACAAGAACTACATTCTTAACATGGTTTTCATGTAGAAACACCTGAGGGACATTAGTATTTCTTGTCTGCGTATTAATCGTTATTAACAAGCAGAGCATGAAGGAATCAAAGAGGCTTTTCTAAAACAAGGCTTTTTTTTAGAATTACCCATCCTGTGTGAGCTTTTAAAGAAGAAACAGTTGCTAAGTACCAATTCACGTTCCAGTGCAATTTACCAGTAAAGGACAGACTGCAGGCAGAATAACGGTTAGAGATACTTTATTTTTTACTGATTACATCGATCACTGTTTTTCCACGTGCATGTCCTCCTTCCAGTTTCAGAAAGGCCTTTGGAACTTCAGAAAAAGAGAAGACTTGATCAATAACCGGTTGAATCTACAGAACAAAGAAAAAGTGTCACTATATTAGGAATGAAATAATGTACCACCTTCACACTTCAAAACTGTATGAAGAAAGGGGGAAGGTTTCTTCACAGTATTTAGGGCAGAAGTTGCCAAGCAGTGCAGTCACTAGCTTTTAACTTTTTGCAGGGACCCCTCTGCATGCAGGAGCAGGCTTTCTGCTGCTCTTTGCCCAAGCTTTGAAACATTCCTACTTGCATAGTTTGGAGCCCTCGCCTGGGACTCTGAACACTACAGTCACCATGCAAGGCTCTAACTTCTAAGTCCCTTTAAAAGCTGATGCTGTGGTTCAACTTTTTGTTGTCCACAGTGACACACTGAGGAAAAGGAAGAGCATTTTTTCCTCATGTTTCTCTACCAGTTTTCTTGTTAAACCCATTTCCAAAAGGTCAGATGTTTTTAAAGATCCCTATGAATCAATTGCCTATCTGCATCAAGTACATGCCTCAGTACCCTTAAAAGACTTGGCCACAAATGAAGTACAAAAAAAAAAAAAGTCCACAAACATTTATTGCTTAATCATTTAGATACACTTGAAAACTCAGCCACTGTGTATTTCAATAGGCATACATCATTAATCCCAGCTAGTATCGACTGCTACTTTGGCATTGATTTTGTACAGTAGCCTTCTGGATTGTTTTAGACTATTTTCTAATAACGAAGGTGAAACTACCCTGTCCGTTGTCCCCATTATTAACTAAGGAGGCCAAAAACCCTACGAGCATTTTCTGTAGACATCATAGTGTACTGACAGAGGCAGAAGAAATCCTAGCTGCTTCTGAAAAATACTTGTGGCTGCTGGTCCAAGGGAAGAGACTCCTTCTATTATCGAGTTCCGAGTCAGCCTCCCAAAGGCCAAAATAAAACCTGTGTACAAAAGTGCCTCCCACACATCCTCCCAAAGAGTCTACCTACCCCGAGATTGGTCTCTTACCTTGGATCCCCTAACACCAGCCCAACGCATGTTCTTGCATTGATGAACCGATCCTAGTCCTCTGATCAGAGGAGAACATTAACAGTAGATGAGTCTGCAGCTAGCTCTTGCAGTGATGAAGGTTTATAGAATCACAGAATGGTTTGGGTTGGAAAGGACCTTTAAAGATCATCTAGATCCAGGTCCCCCTGCCGTGGGCAGGGACACCTTCCACTAGACCGGGTTGCTCAAACCCCATCCAACCCAGCCTTGAACACTTACGGGGATGGGGCACCCACAGCACCCCTGGGCAGCCTGTTCCAGTGCCTAGCCACCCTCACAGTGAAGAATTTCTTCCTTGTATCTGATCTAAATCTACCCTCTCCCAGTTGAAAGCCATTGCCCCTTGTCCTATCACCACATGCCTTTGTAGCAACAAAGATGCAAACACCCTATTTACTGTGCTAGAAAAGGATCATGTGTCAAGTGAAAAAACATCTTCAGGCTTTTTCCTCACAGCTGCTAGCATACATACTATCTGGCTGACTACTCCAGAACTGGTAACTGCCCTCTCCTGGTAGGACATGCATCTTGCCAAATAGAAAAGGAATACACCAGCAATAAGGAGACAAACGATTTGCCACCATCAGAACAATGCCAGCTTTCAAAAGGCTTGCTTACTTTTACCTGAAGGCAAGGGGGTACGGATTCAGACACTTGAACATGCACAGCACTACCAAGGAAAGGTTCTTCATACGCACGCATTTTCCAAGCAGCAGCACTGACCGCCCAGCACCCTCCCACCCTAACAGCACAACAGATGCAATCTGGTAGTTGTCTGTGCTCATGTAGGTCTTTTGTCAACTCTCAATTTTTCTCTTTATTCAAGGTGCCTTACCTTGAAGTCCATTCCTTGCACTAAAATAACTACTGGTTTTGCTCATATGATAACAGTAAAGCAAGACATCAATGATCTATTACACAGCAGTATCTCCTAAACTTGTTACTAGATTTTGCCTTTTTATTTTGTCAAGGCAAGCTTAGCAGTACTGTGAAACTTTACATGGCAGAGAAGTAGGAATGAGTGAACCCCCTCCAAAGAAAAAGTCAGAATTAGCAGCCAAATCACTGTGAAAGCAACTGTGCAAACAAATATATTCACTAAGTGCCTCAAACTTGCCGTGCTGCGGGGTACAAGGCTGGGTGATTTCTTCGCCTTGTTCTGCCAGGATGATCTCTGTAAACAAACCTCTAGCAGAGTGAGTAGTAACACGCAGTGGAGGAGCCAGAAAGATCCCACGTAACATTTTCTGCTGCTCAAATGGGGAAGAAATGTGGGCCATGAACGATCAAGACAAAATCATGTTTGGTCAGCGTCCAGCACAGAATGGAAATGTTGTCTCGGGCATCAGCAAATTCAGGGACGTGGACCCAGGGCAGCAAAAACACTGAATGAGATAATGGCTTTGGGTAAACTGAGCATCCGAGTAAACTGCAGCTGCTGTGACTATCAGCAGGAGGAACGTGCTGCTGATCAGTAGCGACTGTTTTGAGAAAGACCAACCCTTGCTTTCGTGGCAGAAGCTTGGGAAAAAAAAACAATGCAATAACCTGTTGACCCAAGCACAAGTGCAACACTTGTACAAGTACTTATTGTTAATGGTGGTTACGTACAAAGCTGTGCTTCAGTTAAGAAAAAAAAAAAGCATACAGAAACTCAGCCTGCTGGAGCATGGACACAGATGACCCTAGCAGGGCAAGAGGCTGGGAGGAAGGGAAACTTCTTCAGGGAAGAAAGCAGTGCAGTAGCACAAGGGATTTCAGGGAAAGGCAGAAGTTAATTTCAGACACGTGCAGCAACTGAGAGAAAATGAACAAGCCGCTTCAATGTTCTGCTACCTGCAGTCATTTATTGTAGGTTGCAGCTTATAACCCTGACAAAATGAGGTATGTTACGTCCTCAGCCTATTAGGTAAAGTTCAAAGCATCACATTTAAAAAGTGGTGACACAGGGATTCAGAGGAACCCTGAATTCAGCCTCACAGTTCAAAAGACCGTGTGTATTGCAGCCACCACACACTCAAAGCCCATCTGCTACATTGATGTAACCTCTAGCTCCATTTAAACGCTGGCTTTAGGCAGTGCTATAGAGAGACATGAATACTAAATTGATGATCCTGACAATCTAGAGCATTAAACGTTTTATCTGGCTGGCTGGTCAGTCCCATTGTTTGAATAACCCTGAAAGGGCTGACCATGTTGCAGTACAGTGATTCACTCAGCCTTTCCCATAATCCACTGACTAAGATAAAATTTCTTCCTGTGAGCAGGCAAACAAGTAGGGGAGCGTCTGCTGTTTGCTGAATGTGTGATAATAAATGGAGATTAACTGGATAATAAAAACACTGCCTATTTACAGCCACACATCAGTTCCTTGCCAGAGGACACCTATTTGTTCAGGGAAAAGGGATTAAACTAAAGTCTGGGAGAGAAAGGATTAACACACCCGCATTGAAATGTTTATCTGAAAACAGACTGGGCCTGAAAGGTATTTTCTTCCTCTTTCATTCTCCCCGATGCAGGACGTCCTATAGAAATGAATCTCAGGTCTCTTGAAATGAACTCATGTGTTTGGAAAAATGAAGAGAGTAATTGCTGATGCTGATTAAGGCTATCCCACACAGAGCACAGAAGTGGTATCCCAGCCAATCCAGCTCTGAACACGGCAGGCGGTGAACAGGCACTGGCAGGAGCTGACTGTCGCAGGAACACACTCCTGCTAATGGCAGATTCAATTGGATTGGACCTTGGAGGTCCCCATTTCTGTGGTAGCAAGGACACAGTCTGAATTTATCAGGAGGGGACAAGCGAGAAAACACGAAGGGAACAAAGAGGGCTTTGACCCTCCTGTTAGCAACAAGTCGCTCCGGTGAGTGTGGAACTGCTTCCTGCCGCTGGAGGGAGAGCTAGAGCCTTGAAATTCTCAAGAGACAGAGAAATCTCCGAGGTCCTCAGAGCCAGCTTAGCTCACAGCAGAAAAAAAAAACCAAAAAACAGTCCCCTCACTCCAAAGGCAATGACAGCGCGTTGGCTCTCCCCCAGGTTTGTAAGGATGGCCGTGTCAAAACTGCAGGGCAGACTTGCTTTGCAGAGAGCCTCCCTCGCAGCTGCTGCCTCCCAGGGCACCCACCCTACTCCCGCCTTGGTAAGTCGCCGTGAGTCTGCTGATGGCTTGTGTACGCCCTTTGGAAAAGATACTTGCACGTGCACGGAGGGAGAGTTGTGATGTGCTCCACCAGACCCCAAAATCCTCTTGAGGCCTTGCCGTAATGGAAAAGACCTGCTTGCCATTTTGACTAGCTGAGTTAGAAGATAAAGGCTGTCTTCCTCCAGAAATTACCAGCACGCCCAAATGCGGTATAAAAGCACAAATCCATAAATGCAGAGCTTGATACGCTCCTTTGGCCTTCAGTGAGTCTCCCTTCAACATCAGCAAGAGACTTGAACAGAAATCATTACAAAGAACAGCCCCTGTCCTGTAACGAAACAATTACTTATCCGTTCAGTACTTCATTGTCATCTCGTGGAAAAAATGCTGGCTTGGGACACTGCTGTTTCTGTCATTTCTTCCCTTTAGCTGAGGATCTCCTTCTCTGCTGTACTCAAGTTCCACATTCTTTGGGTCTTAATCCCACTCCTTTCTTCATCCTTCCTCCCCTTTAAAATGGCATGCAACCATGTATGCTGAGCTTCATATTGCTTGCCATCTTTAGGTTCTAGGGTCAACCCTCACTGAAAATGAAGATTAAAGGTCTTCTCTTCTGGAACAGCTGGCTCTGGTCGCATGTTGTATAGGTAGCTTTGCAACTATACAGTACTATGTTTTTGATTACCTTGTATTTCAGAGAATACGCACTTTCACCCAAGAGCACATTAAAGGACATGAGGTAGGTCCCAAATGTCTAACAAGTAAAAATGATCCAACGATCCAGTCTCATACACCCATAAGAAGAATGGTGGTGCAGTGGTTAAAACACAGGAACGGAAGGCATGTGGCCTGGGGTCCACTCCCACAGTCATCTTACAAACAACTGTATTACCAGGTTTTGTTTGTTCGTTTGTTTTTCAAGCCAAGGTACATTCTTTCTACCAAGCCTCTAACAGCAGCCCACAGTAATTCATGAGTATCATCTACAATTATTAAAATGCTAGAAAATAAATCCCAGTTAAGCAGGCTATCAGGGTATGATTTGGAGTGTAGAAGAGGCTTAAAAAAATCCTCTAGTTCATTAATTACCCCTGGCAGAACAGCTTCTACAGAACACAACGAAGAGCAGTAAGAAACTGGAGCAAGCCCAGAATTGTAGTGTGTGCCAGTCTAGCCCAAGCTTAAATCAGAAGTGAGGAAGATCCTGGGTTTAGTTACCTACTGAACCATGCTGAAAAACTAATAACTAAAGGAAAGAGCAACCCTCTATTATGGAATCCCCCAACAGCCATGTTCATGGTAGTTGTCCTGCTATTTATGCTGGTAATTAAATCAGTCTGGGGCAATGCTACCGTATAATTAAGACAGAACAAACTTCAGTACACTTATATATAGACACATATGAATATATATATTTATATACAAAAGCATATTATGTATTTTATGTATATTAGAAGAATAGTCCTGCATGACCTGCATCTCCCCAGGTCTCAGCAAACTAAACGCACAACAGACAAGAGCTGTCTTGTTGACCCCACATTTCACTGCTGTGCTGGACATAATTCCCTCCTACGCTACGGGACAAGAGCTCAGAATGCTAAGACTGACTTTCTATAGTATATGCAGTTACATCAGGCTGAGGCAAAACATTTGATTAAATACCTGGTATATGACAAAATTTTTCCAGACCTCATCGTGGTTTATGTGAACTTACATATTCAAACCCTATCTCTCCACAGTATGCAAAATTTCCATTAGTCTTCTTCACAGACATTTTATGATGTAATCACACAGCACTTTCATAAAGAGCATAAGCAAGCTACCATGTCCTGGAGGAAGAGGAGCAGATGTGTTTTAATAAAAATCACAGTGTTTTTTTTTGGTGACAGTGACAAAATGCAGACAGAGGTTCCTTTTGGAAGAGAAAGGACTGAACAGAGCTTTTGGCAACGTCTCCTTGATCAACACATCTGGGCTCCAGCCAAGTAACCTGGCAAGCAAAAGCACTGCAACAAGAAAACACAAAATTAAAAAAAAAAAAAGGGGAAAAAAAAAGTGCAAGCTTTGCAATTTAGCATGGAGAAAGATGGTTGTCAGAACAAGTGTGAGTAACTAAAAAGAGCAGGGAGAAGGACTGATCTGTTTAGACATTTAAGTAGAGAATTGCTACCTTAGTGTCCTTTTTCAGATAGGGAGAGTAAAGCAGGCACCACCCAAGGGCAAGTCACCTCGGGTACCTTAAGATACCTTAGCACAACCATAAAGACAAAGACTGCAATTACTGCAGAGAAGGCCACATCTAGAGATGCCAGATTTGGAGAACGTTCAAGGACTCAATATGTTACATTAGCCGTTTGGTATTCCTAAGGATGAGAGAAATCTGCAACAATTGTGCAACAAGGGCCAGGGAAAAAGCTACTTGCAGAACTGTAACAAGATGAATTGGAAGCAAATCAATACAGAGTCGAGAAGCTGTGACAACCTATGCTAGCAGGAGGAACGTCAGCCATCTTAAATCATCACCATCCAAACAACTCAAAACCCAAGTAATGTCAAAGTGGATGACCGTAGCGCTTTATGTTATTTACTTCCTGAATAGCGAAGACGAGCAATAGAAAACAACTGAATTCCGTATTTTAACAGGGTATCTCATAGCAAATCACCAAAGGTGGATAAAGGGCATTAGCCCTCATTAGTAGATAGAGAAATTATGGTAGCGAAAGGTTGTGCGATTTGTACAGCATTGCATGGGAAGACAGCAGCAGGGCCAAAGAACAGTCAGCATCCTATCTGCCAAACCACAACAGCAGGTGCTAAGTCCAAAGCACCTAGTGTCTTCAGCGAAATGTATAATCAACACTTCACACAAATTACATTAATATAGGCATGCAATTGTTTTTCTTATGTGTGCCTGCACTGTAACACTTATCTAGAGAGCACACAACACAGAGAATGATGTATTCATTTCACGGGGACTCTACTTGTCCTTTAGCCTTCCTTCTGCAAAATGAACTTTCACCCATCAGCCCATCTGATGCAACTCAGCTCTGAAGGACAGAGCATTAAGCCACTGCACACGCACAGCTGCACTGCATTTATATGGCACCGAATTAAAATGAAAATTTCAAATTTCTGTAGGGCTGCGTGTTAACCCACATCTTATCGTGGTCCAGCAGGAACATACAACATACTTAGTGCTCCCCCTTACGACACCAAGAGTCTTTTGAGCCTGCCTTCCTCCATCAGGCTTTATAAAAGGCAAAACAAGCGCTCAGTTGTAAGTTAGAGGCTTTCTACAAACTTACATAGTTATATGAGTTTGGTATATTTTCACCCAGGACTAAATGGCACATCCTTAGAAAAGAGAAAAAAGTTAAGCAAGCAGCAAAACCCAAGACTGTCAATGTTAAATCCACAACACTGACCACAAATACATCAGACTAATTCCTAACAGGCCTTCCAGTGACGATGCTGGCACAGAGACCAGTGATGATGCTTCAGCAAACAGTGTGCCAGCAAATCTGCGTCCTGAACTAAAGGCTCTGTTGATTTCAGTTGTCTTTAGAAGAGGACCTTGTAATTCACCAGGAACATTCTGCCACGTGAAGAGATCCCCAGCTTCTGACATGAGTTTCATCAACTGATTTGGTGGAGCGCACATTAAGCCAATCCTTACTGGCTCACAGTACTGGCAGAGTTCAACCCACAAAAGGAACTTCCCAGCAATTTAGAAAGTAGCCAGTATCTCTAAGATTTGACAAAGAAATAACTTGAGTTTCTCTATGCCCACTACTGTTGCAAGCAGCCTTGCAGCCCCTCAGTCTCATAATACTTTCTTTGCAAGATGTCCAGCTGCAAGGCAGAGAAAACAAGTCATGAACTGAAAATGGTTTTACAATCCCCAGAACTGAGCTGATGTGCAGGTAAATTACAAAAGGAAAATTTTTCTCCTTCCTTGCACTACCAGCTCATCAAATCCTCTCATTCTCCTCCCCATTAAAAAAGGCTGTTAGAAGAACTGTTCATCGCTGATATTCTGCAAATATCTATTCCTTACTGCAAAGATCATCCGTGTGAAAGCCAAGTATCTTTAAACAAAATGCCCTTTTTGCTTATTCTTCATCCACCGAAGGATTGAGAATCCTTTTGCTTTCACAAAGGAAGCTGATGAACTTGTCAGAACTAAAAATCTATGTTGGTGCAATAGGACTAAAAGAGAGAACACTGACCAATCAGTATGATCTGTAACCACTTCAGGGGTATGCTCTTCAAAGCTTCACTTACTGTAACATCATCTCTTTAAATCATCAGCTTGTTCTAATTTCCTTCATTTAAATCCCTCCTCATGATTTATACTTTCCTGAAAAAAGCCTCTCATTTTCAGGAGCTCTCTGATTGCTCTGCTATTCACGCTTCATACAATCTCAAAATTAAGATGTCTGTAACAGAAAAGACGATTCACTGAAATTTCAAAATAACTAAATCTGCATTACTCAAAACTGTATTCACTCAAAACTAAGAAGTTCAACTACATGAGCTCACTTTGCTGGCTTCCCCAAGTCTTCTTGCTACACTCTTAGTGTTTTGTGTTTGTTTGTTTGCTTTTTTTAATTCTCATTTATTCTCTCCTATTCAAACATGAACATTTGTTTTCACTTAGTTATGGGAAATTATGGTACACTTCCTCCAGTAATCCTCTCCTGCCTTTTTTCCAAATACCTACTCTTCTGAATGGATGATCTGTCCATTTAAGAGAACTCTTGTGTTTAGACAATAAAGGCCATAGTCTTAATAACATCTGTCTAAATGGAACACATCTGGGTCTTACAAAATACTGATGATACTACGGGTGTTTACAACATTTTACAAAATAGAGTAAAATCCTGCTGGAATAATGGCTATGCAGATAAACAGTCTGACATTATGACCTGTTTTTGCACAGAGAATAAGAGACCAAGCAAACATCTTTGTCCTCATGATCATCTTACAACAAAAAGTACATCAGGACATTCATATATGTATGATGTACATTTTAAATGGCATTATAATTCAGATTATTAGGCAGAGAACACTGATTAAGCCCTACCTCTACTGCATAAACAGGTGTTTCCCAAAAGGCTTTCATGGGCATATTCTGCATTTGTTTTGCATACAAGGTAGGAGCAGAACACAAAACAAGTTGTGACCAGCTAAGAATCAGGACAAATGGTAAGAACGAAGACAAGGGCATTTCTGTTTCTTGGTCAATTATAATTTAGCAGTGTGATTGGATGCAATCACAGGATGAGGAGCATCTTCTAAGGTTTCTTTCTTGACCATGGGATAATGCCTACAGCACTGGGCGTAATGCAAAGCCGAGCGGTGTAAAGCTGTAGCCAGGAACACATTTCACCACAGCTCACTTGCTGCCGCAGCCTCTGTTTATGAGTAGGTAACTTTTTAGGAAACACGGACTTTCCACTGGCTGTGTCAGGAGCACACTGGTCACAAGAGGAATAGGAGTGGCTGAATTCAGGAACATTTTTGTTGTGATCAACAGCACTGAGGTGGCAAATAGAAGCAATCAGGCTTTAAGAATGGCAGCAATTTACTTACTCTTCTCCAAACTCTGGAACATAACGAATAGTGAAAAAGGAAATCAACCCTCAAACTTTGAGAGATCTGAATTTTACTAATATGCACAAATTTTGAGCACACGATGGCCTGACAGTTCACATAGAAGAACTGCCAGCAGTCATGGCAGACTCTGCTTAGGTACCACATAGAAAGATTAACAGCAGTTACCCATATTCTTTACTCTGGGAATTTTGGCAACATGAAATCATCCAAAAGAGGACACTGCCAGGACCTACAGCACCACACAGTACGATAAACAGGCAATCAACTGCTCACTCTCACACACATTATGTAACAAGTTCATAAACCTGAAAAGATCAGAAAAGCAGTAATCTATCTGCCACTTCATGCCTTTCCCCCAAGTCCACTCAGAGATTCCCCAAAAGCTCATGAATGCTCACAATATTCCAAGTCACTGTGCTGAATTAGCACAAACATTATACTCTGAAGCACTGAAATAATGAAACACAAGATTCTTGTCACCACTTTGCCAATGCAGATCATCTATGACCTGCAATAACCTGAATATTCTAGTTCTGTGCACATTATGGGCAGGACTTTTTTTGCATATGCAGATGCACACAGTCATGTTCATTCTGACCAAATGAACCAAATAAGGCCTCTTAAAACATATCCTTTTCAACACCAGAGTTCATGCTAAATGATTCCCACTGGCAAAAATAAACAAGTGCTGGACAGTCTTTCCTCATAGCTTAGATAGCTTTGTGTTTTTAAAAACAGGTAGGGTGGAGAGGGAGAAGGCAGAAGAGTCTTAAGGATTACAAACTTCTAAATTCCATGCAAAAGGCAGAAGTTAGAAACTGGAGCAAGTCAGTTCTTAACTAGTCTTCCTCACTGTGACTCTCTTTACATTTTATTCCCTAGTTGTGAACTACACCATTCTTGAGTCAAAGCAGCACCTCTTTCAGCACAAATAGCCAAATAACCATTACTGACATACCTTTCCAGAATCAACTAGTTCTGCTATTTCATCCAAACTTGGGCCGCTTGGCATAAAAAATGCCCACCGATAATGGACTCCTTTAAAGAGATGCTGCAAGAAAGATCACAAATATATTAAAAAAATCAGGAGACGAAACTGAAATAAGAACTAAAATTAATGACAGAAGCACTAGAGAAGTAATTTAAGGAAAAGACATGGAAATTATATGCTAGTGTCTGCAAAAAATGTCACCTAAGCATGTGGATTAAATGTACAGACAGGGATGTTGTATTACCACAATAGGATCAGGGTGAATTTTGTGTCCAATTGCACAAGTCAGCTAGTTGAAAAAAACAACCACCTTGTCTCTGCAGCTAGAAACAGCATTATTTGTTACATAACAGAGAAATGGTGCTATATATTTATACACATTCACAACTGGGGTGAAATAAACCAGGTAATGTGACATTTAGAACCTTCCACCTCAGTGTCGGTGACTAAATTTTCCACCATCACATCTGCCCAAGTCATCACTGTCCAATGACAGATGGCAGCTCACATGAAAAGCATTTTGGGGAGATCTCACAAACAGAAGTCGAGAGCACCTCCTCTGAGTAGTTCATAATAGGAATAAGAGGGCCAGATGATTTTTAATACATGGCATACACAGCTCCTCATCATGGAAACACGCACGCTGAGAAATAATATTACATTATTTCTTCCCAGCCTTTTCATTCTGCTTTTGAGCTTTCCTTTGAAAGTACCGGTGCAGGACTTAGGATCTCATTCAACCATGCCATCACAGGAATACCATGGCAACCGCTCAAAAAACATTCATTTGGAGAGCAAGTACACATGTTGAGAGAAGAAAGAGAAAAGTTCTAAAAAGCCTCACTGATCTGGCCACTGGCTGGAAGTTTTAAGATCCACTTATGAAAACTAGAAAAATCAGTATCACCATCCAGGCACATGAACATGAAAGAGATGAAAGACTTTCTAGCCACCCTCAACCACTTTTATTACTCTCTGGTGCTGGAATAGGATGAAGAGAATCAGTCATGGAACAATGTTTTGAGAGAAAGCCTGACCAGCCTAAAGCAAGTAGCAAAATTACCCTCACTCCAGTGATGCAGGGATTTGCTCTTACTATGAAACACTAGCTGTCAGCAGGACTCACTAGGGGGCCCATACGGCCCAAGGTCACAATGAAAAGCACAATAAGGAATCAAAACTTCAAAGCACCCCAAACTACCACATACACCAATCAGCACCACCCCAACACATTCTATTTCAGTGCAAGAAAGAAGGAAAGAATAAAAATGCATCTGAAGGATATTCCATGATGTGTGAGGAAAATAAGACAGATGAACCACATGACTAGCATCCAAGCCACAAAGGAAGCCACTCGAGTACTACATAATATTAAAGTATATAGGATTTTCTCAAATACCTTTACAGTTTTGGTACCAACAGTGACTCCTGTTTGTAACATGCCATCAGCCACTCCAAGTTTGTCCATATTGATCAAGAAAGGTGTCACTAAGGTAACATATGTTGCTCCTGACCATTTCTTCAGGAGATCTAGAGCCCACTTCTCAGTGGATCCACCAACATTATCTAGGATGAAATCAAATCTGCAGACACGTAAAAACAGGTTTAAAATCATGATATGGGGAAAATAATTTCATCAGAATTAGCTAATTCATACCAGAAATTGGCTCTAGTTTACATTTTTACATATCACTGTAATACATTAAAATAACTTCCTGCAAGACAGTAGCAAGAAAGTCCCAAGACTTCAGCTAAATCCCAGCTTTAATGTACAATGGGAATTAAATTTACAGGTATTGCCCAGTCAATTGCACAGCAGACACAGGCTATTTAGGTAATTTAAACTGCTCTTAAACTCCTGACTCTTAGATGCACAACTACCTTCACTATTTGCTTAAAGCCTTCTAAAAGCTCTATCTCTTCGGCCCTCCCACTGAGACTACTGAACAGTCTTGAGGTCTGGTCCTAGCATTGAACAATATGCTACGTGCATGTAAAAACTAGTCTGGACTCACGCCCTGACTAGGAACATCTGCTGTACATGCTGTGCTCACGTGAGTGTTGGATCCAGTGGCCAAAAGTACATAAACAAATTACTCTACTAACCCTTATCTCCTCACACCTTTTCTGTGACTCAATTCTTCACTTCTGAAAGTCTTTTTTGACCTCCCTATTTGTTTCGGGACCGTTTTACCTTTACTGACAGTTCTTTTCTTCGAATCTACCTATCTGATGCAGAACCTAACAATAGAAAGGGTCTAAAACCTTCCGCCAGTGGAATGGGTATGTGCAACCTCTGGCAACAAGCCACAGTTTCAGCGTTCCTTCTCATTATCCCAGCATGTGAGTCTGTAAAGGTTGAATAGGGCAACAGGGAGCTATGCACCTATTCTGTTAGATGCACAGGTCATTCTCATTGTCATCTGTAAGTTTCCAGCGATTTCCAGATTGCAACAGCTACATATACGCACATATATATCAAATCTAAATAACCTACAAATAAGAGGGAAAATATTTGATGTAAATTAAATAGAAAATAAATAGTTCTTATCTCTGGAAAGACAGTTTTCCTGCCTGTCTTCCAAGGATGTGATGTCATGTTACAGTTCAGTCAACCTAACAGTTAGCTGTCAACAAGAGAAATTAAAATCATGAAAACTAATGCTCCAGGAAAAACTAGCTCACTGTGGAGTCTGAAGAGTCACTACAGCTGAAAAGGGGAGGGAAGTAGGACCATCCCCTTCAGTATACCAGACTGATTGGCTTAACGGTATCATAAAACTACCCTAACACAGTGCTGTTGATAGCTCCTAAAAAGGGTCTCTTGCTAGAAGGAGTGTTTAGCATTTAAGATGTTGAATTGCACAAAGGCAAATTTAGCACTGCTTGCAAACTGCTAAGTCAGTTGCTGCACGTCCTCCCCATACAGACAGTGCCAGCACCCTCACAGTTGACCTCAGGCCTGCTGACAATCACACCACAGGTAAAGGGCACATGCCTTCTTAGCACAGTTATCAGTAAGATTCTTTCATAGATTGAACAGCTTCTATTTCTCCTCCCAGAAAGTTAACTCAATCTAGCTAAAAAGAGCAGTGTAAATACCATATTCAAATACAAGTCACAGTAGAATAAGTTTAAACAGATGGAACGAATACAAAAGCAAAAAAGACTTCAGTTCTAGAGAAAACCCCCAAGCTAATTTAAACATAACTGCTGTGACAAGGTAAGTGGGATTGTTTATCAGAGGCAGCCGTACCCAATGTTACAGAAGAGAAATTTACTCCCAGTTGAGTTCCACAGTGGCTAAAGGCCTTCAGGCAAGTCACTTAACTGCTTCATAACATAGTTCTTCGTCCTAGAAGATCAATTTTACTATTTACTAAGCTCACAGAGGATTTCTGAGACTTATTTTAATTTATTCATGCTTTGTAAATGCTCCAGGATCCCCCTGGATGGAAGCTGACAAAACTGTTCAAATCACAAGTCATTGAAGAGAAGCATGTGAAAGTGAGCTTGCCTCCACAAGCCCAATTAACTGGCTTAGTCTTACAATGAAA
>VZTL01041920.1:0-17105 GCA_013400535.1 Scopus umbretta | reverse complement strand
TGTTTGTTGTTTTTTTTTTTTATGGAGTGCATGCATTCCCAGGTTATTGTTGCCCATTTTCTCATGCATAGCTGGGATGCTGACTGCCAGTGGAGCTGTGTATTGGACATTATAAGTACAGGTGGTGTTAGTTTCTTAGTAGCTGGGGAAACTTTGTGGGAATCAGAAGAGCATGGAGTGAGACCAAAGGTGTGGGGCGAGTGTTGAAAAATGTAATGGAGGAGAAGGTCAGGACTGTACAGTGAGAGATTTTGGCGGACTTTATTTGTTCTTGCAAGGCTGACACATGCTGCTTTTATTTGTCCCTGCTGACCTGCGTGCTTGTTCTTTTTATAGTTTCTCTCAGCTTCTTTGCTTTCTTGTAAGAAAATTGGCTGAAGGAATATGTTGGGTCAACAGAGAAAGAAAAAATGAAGATCTGGTATGCAACCTGCGCAATAATATATGCAATGGTAACTGCAGTTTAGGCACCAGAACAGTAAGGGATGAAAATGCAGTGCACTGCCTAGGTAGGAATAACTAGTAGTGGTGTTCAGTGCTCCAAATGAAAAAGCTGTTAAAACTGGAATTTCTCAAACTGAAAACAAAATGTGTGAAGTTCAAATATATACCACTGTAACTGCTGTCTCTGGGCAATCTGTATGGCAGTCATAGGCAATCCTGACATCCCAAACTTTCTAAATGTAAACTATTTCTTTCCTTTGCCTGGAAGTTTGTTCTGAGATGTAATCATCACTTTGCTGTCTTCAGTTCCTGGAGGTGGTTGTCATGCATGTGCCCAGCTTGCCAACAGTTCTGATGGCAAGAAGATGCCGTTCAAGGTTATCATTTCTTGAGGCAGCTCTCGAAATTCAGTCTTATACTGGGCACATGTGAGCCTTCAGAGTGTATTTGTATGAGACACATGCACCTTGTATATGTTGTATCTCAGCCAGGCTGTTGCAGGATCGTATTGTGCTATACAACACAGTTGGTCTTAGAAAGTAATTAAAATGTGTTCTGATAAATGCTGGGATTCAGATTAATGGAGCAAAACAGAAATCACTAATATGTTACCTTAGGACAAGTTTATGTGCACAATGGATTCTAGTGCAGATTTGTACTGCAAGTAAATTTTGTTCAGGCAGGCAAATTTATGAGGGAATTCTTTTGCTTTCTTGTTGGAGATTAGGTACTGTTCTTTTGGTCTCTTGGAGGATTGAGCTGAATCTGCTGCATCTTCTCAGGGTGGATGCAGACAACATAGTGCATCTGCTGCTTGCTACTGCAGATTTCAGCAGTGAAAGCAATATGCCGTGCATGACTGGTTTGGCAGAACTGAAGCTGGTCCATTGCTTCCTGTTAAGCAGAATCTAAACCATGTTGGTTTAAAAAAGCAAATAAAGTATCTCTGAGACTCAGGCAGTCTCATCTGTTTCTTCTGGAACTGTCCTTACTTCAATCATTCCCGTATTCTAGTGCCGTATCACAGGATGATGTGAGGCATAACTAGTTAAGCATAACTTTCCAGTAATGACATTGTCTGTATTGAGTATGTGTCCAAAGAAAGGTCTGTGTAGAGGCAGTTAGCTCAGGCCTTCTCTGCTGTATTTTTTTCAAAGGCAACTTTACTTAGCTCTGGTTTAGCTCTACCAATAATAATAAATTATAATGGTAATTCTATTGCAGAAGGTGTTTCTATAGTCACTGGCATTTTTAGTATTACGTTGCACTTATCTGCTGAAAGCAGCATGAGGTGAGGAAAACTGTTGAAAACATCACTGCTAGGAAAATCTTTGTTTACACTGGTTTATACTTTGGTTCAGGTTGTTACTAAAGTTGGAAAGGGCCAGAAATCCAGCCACTTTTATTAAGAAATTCCTGGCACTGTTTTTTGTGCAATGTTTGTTTAGCTGCTTCTCTTCTACAAAGAAAAGAGGACAGCAGCAAATATGGGACTTCTTGAACCTCTCTCTGTTTTTCCACATTCCAAAATGGTGCTTTATGAAATGTATGTTTGAGTTGAAAGCTTCCCTTCTAGATAATGTAAATATAGAGCATGTTATTGGCAGCTGGGATGAGAAATGAAATACCTTCCCCTTTCTTTAGTAACTAAAGACAATTGAAATATTCAGAACAATTGTTCTTCTAGTTTGATTTTTTTAATTGATCCATCCACCCCAAGTCTCATATGTTAAGCAGAGCAGAGTCACTTGCCTTTCTGTAGCTGAGATGAAAATTCCCTGATTGATGGGCTTGCACTCTTTCTTCAATTTACAGAGACGTTCACCGAGTCTCCGCTCTGAGTCTTCACTGGAACAGAGTTTGCGGATTACTGTTGGTAATGACCGGTATTGCATTGGCACACCAGAGCGAAGGAGGCTGCCTGATAGACTGGGCTCACCAATTGATAACCTGAGTGACAGGTATGGTCCTCTGCAGATGGGGATTCAAGTTGTGTGAAACAGTAAGAACATGGGAATGGCTGTACTGGGTGAGACCAAACATCTAATTAGCCCAGTGAATACCTAGGGAATGAGGGTAAGAGGGCAAGCATGTAGGGATGCTTCCTTGGAATACTCCCCCAGCCTCCAGCAAGTTGTGGTGCAGGGGATTCCTGAACAAAAATTGCTGTCTGTGGTCATAGTAACTCTAAAGAGATATTTCTTCTCTGATTTTTTTCAACTGCTTCTAAAACCCATATAAACTAAAAGTGCCCAGAGTATATTGCAGGTGGGAGCTGCTTCATTTGACATTTCACAGCTTCAGCCACCTTCTGTTTCTTATGAACCTACCTAGTCCTGACTGAAAGAAAGGTTGTTTATGGATAGTATAAAGCTTGAACTTACTCATTTATTGGGAGGAATAATCTACTTTCCTGATTTTTGAGAATAGTCCAGAAGAAAGCTGTAGTATAGCTTGAATAGAATTTATTATTTTGACTTTAAAAATCCTGCAGAAGAGAAGTGAGTGTAGTCAGTCAGTCTCATACATGATAAAATAAGTGCTAGAATTCTTTGGGTCCTTGATTTGAATTGGAAAGAAACATAGTTAATGAAGAGACATCTTTTATCTTAAAAATACTGCTGTGAACAGTGAAGTACAAATATTAGTAGATATTGTTTGGAAATTTTTGCTGTCAGTAGGAGAACAGGTATAATCTGGCAAAAGAAGTAAAATCAGAAGACTTCGTGCAAATAAAATTGTTTTCTTTGTCTTGAATTGTGAAGTTAAAGATGGCATAGTTTGTATCCCAGAGCATACAATTGCAGTTTCAGGTCAGGGATAAGCATCCAGCACAAAAAAAGCACTATAATTTCCATTTTTGATGCAAATATCCCCAACTGTTGTTTTTTTTTAAAAAAAGGAAAGAAAAGAGAAAGAGAGAAAAAGAGGGAAGTGAGCAGAATAAGTGAATTGCCTTTCTTTCTCAAGCGTAAGGTTAAGTTTCAGCAGGTGCAGAAAACCAAGCGAGAGTTTAGTTTTCAGTACTGTCATGCCTTTACCTCAGTTCTGGGATCAGTGTTCGATTCGTAAATCCCCTGTGCAGTCTTCTGAATGACATGAGTGCATATGCCCCGGGAGAGTACAGTGGTTGCAAGGAGCCAGAAATGGTATGTAGGAGAACTGGCACTGCTCTGGCAAATTAAGAACATGCCGGGTGCGGGGGTGTGTTTGTCCCATTGCTTCCTTTTCTCCAGTGAGTTTTTATATTTAACCTGGTTTGTGGTTATGGTGCATGGTTAGAAGTAACATCAGGTACAGTGGAGTTTATCTTAACATAAGAGTGAAAATGACAAACTTCCATTTTATCTCTGTTACAGGACCCATAGATGTTAAAAAATGGTCAGAATAGACTCCTGAAAAGGTATAAAAGTGACAGATGAATCAGAACGAGAATAAGAGAGACCGTGTAGACCTCAGTTTTTAAGTGACTTCCCATGTATTTGTAGTGTAGGTATGCAAGAACTCCACGCGGTTACATTTACGTTTTTTTGGTTTTGTCCAATCTGTATGTGATGGCTGCGCTTGCCTGAGTGGTGCCTGCTCTCCAGAAGCTTCTGTGTGACAACCTTGTCACCCCTTAGCTTTTCCTAAATCTTCTAGATACTGCTTCTGACTTCCAAATTTCTTCACTGTTCAACCATTCTGGTTGTTTTTAAAAGGTACTTTGTATTTGGTAAGGGACACTATTTATCATGTATTTTTTTGCCCCTCTGAGAGGCTGTCCTGGTACTGGGACACTGACTTTGTATCTATCACGGGGCTTTAAAGTAGCCCTTATTGTGAATCATCATTGGGTTTAATACTGGGCATATCACATTCTTACTTGGCATGTGGTACGTTCTCATTCTCATTTAAAAAAAAAAAATAGAGCGTTTTCTGAAGATGTCTTCAAATTTTGAAGTAATCAGAGCAAATAATTCTGAATTTAGTTATTCTCAGCTATTTTTGCTAACTATTCTACTTAGAGATTTCAAACAATCGCTTTTACAAGTTATTCTCTGGAATTTGCAGGGCCTTGGGATGGTAGAGAGGTTCATTAGCCTGTAAAGGAAATAAAATACCAAAGGATGGAAATCAGGGATGCTTTTGGATTCTCCTGCAGCAGTGGATTTTCAGGATGCCCCAGGAGAATTTCTCAGGGTGTGTGTCCATGTGCAGGTCTATCCTAAAACATCTGTAAGAACTTGCCTCAAGTTTCTAGGGCAGCTGGCCTCCTGCATGTGTTTAAGTAAGCATACTGAATGCTGCTGGCCTGTGATTTCAAGGTCACCTAAGCTGTTTCAGTCTTCTACTTCAACAGATTAGTATTTTTTTTGTCTTCTAGAATCTCAGTCTGTCAAAGTGAAGAATATATCTAATTGCTCTCCCTGTCTTCCATCTCTCCCTCTGTCAGTATTTTTAAGACATTCTACTACTATCTGAGCTGGCGTAAGCTGTACAGAGCAGCCCACCAATTCTTTCATCTGAGGTTAATCCAAAAGATTAGACTGTATCACTGCAGAGACTTGGTTTGTGTTAGGCTGTGCTCTGAAATAGCATTTTTTTGGCATAATATCAAGAGTGACAGTTGCCTCGAATATGCACAGCTTATCTGACTGCCTATTCAAAGACTGTGTGTTAAGGTGGAGTCCTGTTGGTTGCTGACAGCAGAATACCATTATTTATTTCTCTTTCTGTGCATGTGAATAAATATTCCAAGAAGTAAACTTACCTTATGCTAGTTGCAGTTCTCCGAGTCATCATGTCTATGTAGGCTGTGGTCTGTTCTCCTTCTTTGAAACTGCAAATACTAGTAATTCATGGATTCTGTGTTAGTGAAGGAATTGGGATGGTCACAGTGGTACCACCTTGTATCCTGTCTCAGGGATGCAATAGCCTGTAGTGGGCATTGCTGGCAAAAAGCACCCAAACCAGTTAAGAGGGACATATCTCTGTTGGACTGTACTTACAGAAAACATATTTCAAAGAATCACAGTTTCTGTAAGGCAAGTATTTCTTTTCTTCACACCTGTATTTAATCTTTGTGTTTTAAATTTGCTTCTTAGCTGTTCAGAGTGTATTTGGAACATCTTTCTAGTTGTAAATATAGTAGGTTTGCTGTTCCTTTCTTTCCAAAGTATGATTAAATACTCCTTCTGCTTTGTCACTGCAGTCAGAGCATTTGAATTGTAGGTGATGCCTGGCAAGTGGACATGCAAATTATTTGCACAAAAGTCAGCTGAAGGTGTATGGTGAAATGCATGTTACTCCACCAGGTGTGTTCATGCAGCTTGTATGGGTTTCGCGGGCTCTTGGAAAAGGTGACACTGGGGGTAGACATACCTTTAGGTAGGCTGCGAACAGCAACATTTGTGTGTGAAATTTAATTGTAGCTACTCTTTAGATATTTTCATGCTTTTGAAGGGGATGGATGTGTGTAGTTTGCTGGAAACTGGAAAAATACGATGTAATACTGTGGGTACTGCTGTATGCCGTATTTGCCTTATGTGTTTGGCTGATAAAGCATCTAATAACATATTAAATGCTTTGCAATGGTGCAGGTTAGAGATAAAGTTAAGTTTTGTGTTGGTTTTGTTCTTAAATATGCATGCGTAAACTATGAAAATACTCAAGAAAAAGACCTTGTCTGTTTATGTCTGCTATTCTTTAGTCTGGTGTCTTTAAAAACTGGGGCTATAATTTATCTGCAAATTTTTCTGAAGATGTCGTCTGGCTTGACTTGATTTGTCCTTTCTGAGATCTATGGAGGGACGAGGTACAAGGAGGTGATTTTTGAGGTTTAGGGAAATTAAATATAGTTTATCTCAAGTCGATGTCTTGATCACTCAGGAGAGATTTTCTGTCCCATTGATTTCACTTAAGGAGCACATTTGCTTCCCATTCTTGGAGGATCTTGCTAGATTTTTTAAATATCTGTGAGTAAAACCAGAGGCTGATAATTTTGAATTGGTTTGGTTTTTGTCTGCCTGATCTAAAGAAAAGTCCCAGAAAAGTTTTCAGGAGTGGGGAAAAAGGCCTTAGTTAAAAAAGTACTCCTAATTGGAGGTATGTGTAGGAATCAGTCCAAAAGAAGATACTCCAAGAGATGGAGCTAGTTATTCTGGTGTGCCTGTTGCATGTCCACCGTGTGTAACAATGCAGGGGCTGGCACTAAGGAATACTATTACATTTAATATCCCTGGTTCATAGATACCGTTTAAGAAACTGTGCTGCTTTTTGAGTATAGTGGTTCATGTGATTAGTGACAGCCCTGTCTACAGATCTGTTGCAACAGAAAATTTTGCTCGAATTTGTGGTCCTTGTCCACAGCAGAAGATAAAAAGAGGATCTGGTTGCATTTGCCAGTGTGAAACTGAGTTATACCTTGAATAATTCATATGAAATGTGACCTTGGCATCTTGCTGGGAGAGGTGAGGAAAGGCATTGTAGTCTGAAATATGATAGTAAGGTTTTTAAAAAACACGTAGTCTTTCTCTGTCACAGAAATACATCCATCCTATCAATTTTTCAAGGCGCTCCTTCTGCAGTGTGAGTTAAATTGTTCATGTCACTGTGTTTGCAAGTGACTTCCTAGGAGGGATGTATAGTACCATTAAAAGTAAGTCTCCCTCTCTCTCCTGCCCTTTAAGTACATAAAACGTTGCTTCTGTTTAGTGGTGGTGATGTTATTCTGAGACTGATTTGGAAATTTCTTACTCTTGAGTAAGACTTCGTTTACTCTGACTCAAGTACTTACAATTTATTCTATGCTTCTCTTACACAGGGATGATATGGCTGATGGTCCAATATTCACTAGAGGCCTCTCATGTCCTCGGGGCCTTGAGAGATACCCATCTCATGAAGATCAACCTTCAAGTCCCTTCATCATGAGACATGATGAAGACTACCGCAACCGAGATGTTTTCCTCCATCGTTCAGATTATAGCCCACATTATGGTCGTCGAGAAGAGCTGCCTCGTGGATCTGACAGAGATGGTGACAAACTCAGGAAATCCTCCTACCCATCAAGGCCAGAAGAGAGAGGACGAGAAATAAAGCGTCCACGGTATGAAAAGGATGAGAAGATGCATGGTGTGAGTGGAGAGCATCAGGGTTTCTCATCAGGAACACGAAACTACCGCAGACGAAGCCGCAGCCGCAGTAGAAGCCCAAGCCCGTCATACCTGAATGAAGAATTCCGAGAGCTTGACCGCGCAAGGAGGAAAAGAGAAGAAGAAGAGCGTAGTAGAAACTTGAATCATGATGTTTCAGGCAGTGGTTATGTGATCCCTGGCTTGACCAACACATTGCAGACTTCTGAGCCTCGGTATACATATAGGCCTGAGGAAATCCCATCCATGCCTAAAAAATCTATTTTGAAGAAACGAGTGGAGATGGAAGTAGAGCCTTCTATTCAGGTTTGATCTCTGTCTGTCTGTCTATATGTTTCTACTTTACAAAACAGTCACTTCATGATACAGAATGTTAGTTTGATTTCCAAAATAGAAAAGCTAAATCTTTACATTTTCCTGTCCTTGAGAGGACAGGTATCTTTTTGCAGGCCTATATAAGTTAGGATTGTATTAGAAGCTTTAAACGGTGAAGGCATTTAATCAAGAATCATATATATGTAAAATCCGAGGCAGAATAAAATGTCCCTGTTGAAATTCAGCCCAGAATGCTGAGGTCTGGGCCAGTTTTTCTATAAAGCTGAGTCTTTTTGTACCACAGGCAGTCAGGACATTGATCGAAGCTGTCTGTCTGTCACAGTGCCTCTTTCTTGTTTCTCTATAGACTTAGAGAACTGCTTAATGCATCCTCAGTACCTCTGGCTGAAAACATCTTCAAGTTTCCTTATTTTTTTCCCTTTGGACTGTAGGCTGGGATCAACCCTACTTAATTTGTACCCACGCTATACCAACTGAGTCTCAAAATTAGAGCAATGGAAAGATAAGCAGTTGCGACCACTGTTATAAATTTACTTTTCTTTTCTCATGTTTTAGGGCATCACTTTTGATCTGCATGTTGTACCGATCAATGTTGGTTTGACCATGATGTGTTTATCTCAGGAGGTGCTCCAATACTGAGGATCCCATTCTGTACCTATTATTGGAAATCCTATTTAACATGGCATTAATTATGCACAGCTGAAGCAACTGAGAATAACCCCAGTGCAGTTGTTTTTACCTGTCTTATGGTGTGGAAATCCCATTTGCCTGTGATTAAACTCAAAGTGTAGCCAAAATTATGTTACAGGGTTTCAGTTTAAAAGTTTCAGTTCTTATGCTTGCAAAAAGTTAATGAAATATAACGTGATTTAGCGTATTCTCTGATAAGCATTCATTGCTGGACATGACATTCCAGAATCATTAGGCAACTTGTTTTGTAATCTTGTGTGTTCTCTTTAAACTGTATATTGTCTTTTCTAACTCTTTTCTACAGCTCGGAACTCAAGGAGAAATTAACATCTTCCTTTGTTTCTTCTGTTAGGTGCATAGTCACCTGAGAGGGTGCTGTAGTAAAATAGTAACTTCTCTCTCTTTCAGCCTGAGGGCTTTTCAAGCAGTCCCGCTCCCAGCAAGGATCTTCCTCTTCTTTCTAGTCATTCATCTTTGCCCCAGAGCAATGACACAGCTCCTTTTGCCTCTGAAGTGGAGAACTTTCTCAAACGGTTTAACAAAGACTCTGTTGTGGACTCTGCAAACAAGGAGTTGCGTGATGGTTTATATGAGTGGAGCCCACTTCCTGGGCCTCCCAAAGACACTTTCACATTTGAAGAGAAGTTTGGAAGCTTCTTGAGTCACAAGGAAAAGGTAGAACCCAAATCAGAGCCTGCTGATCGTCATACTGACTTCCTGCTGCCTCATGAGAGGGCCAGTCAGGATGGCAGTGGTTTCTCCCGAATTCTGGGCATGATGGCTGATTCTGTCAGTGCTCAGGAGAAGAGGAGGCGTAGTTTTCCTGACATTGAGGATGAAGAGAAATTTCTTTATGGGGATGAAGATGAAGATATCAAAACTGAATCTCTCCCTGTTCAGAAGCCCCCAGTGAGTTGTGGCAATGAGTTAATAAGCCAGAAAGTGAGCCCACCTCCTTCTCCTGCTCCAGCTGTCAAGCTGGATCCTTTAGAAGAGTCTAATGCTGAGTATGCGAAGATCCATGACTTACTCAAAACCATTGGACTTGACATTGGTGTTGCTGAAATTGGAAAACTGGCTGTTCGTACCCAGGAACGCCTTCATGGCAAGAAGTTGGCGTCTCGTTCTCCTGATCGTCGCTCTTCAGATCCTCGCAGACTGGACCCCTGGGATTTGCGTCGTAGCCGGAGTGACACTCGTTCTCCTGAGTCAGGCCAGCAGCGCTCAGCATCACCTCCAGTCTCTTTCCAGCAGTCTAAAGATGCATCCTCTCTTCAGAAATCAGAATATACTAAGAACAAGCCAGTGGGACAGGATATACCTCCATGTGCACCAGAACAGCCTCTTTCTTCTGTATCTCTCATTCCCTCAGTTCCACCAGCTCCTGCTAGTTTGCCGCCGACACCTACTTCTGTTTCCCAATACCAAATTCCCAACTATTCCCAGTTCACTGCCACTCAAATGCCCCAAAACTATCCACCTCCCACAATGGCTCCTCCAGGATATGATGCATATGGGCACTATATGGCGTATGCAGCCCCTGGCTGGACCATGTACCCCCCTGCCCAGCAGCCTAATCCTACGCTGCCAGAAGCTCATGGTCTTCTTACTATGGCCATGTCAGCAAACCCCACACGTCCCAACCTCCGGGTGATTGAGACAGTCTCTATGGGAAAGGATGTGCCTGATTTAAAAAGAGATGGTTCTGTGCTTGTTCACGTCCCTACCACTCCTGCTCATTCCAAAGTGCCCCTTCGTCTGTCTTCACACCCTCTCAAAAATACCACAGAAAAGATGTCGGATGAAAAAAATCGGGCAGCTCAGAAGCAGAAGGTATGTTACCTACTCTCATACATCAAAATATGTTGGACTGCTTGATTGCTGGGGTAGAAGCTTTTCCTCTTTCCTTTTTACCTCTTCAGGTGTGCTTTTTTTTCCCAGAGTCACTCCAGTTTAAAAACAGTTGGACTAAATTTGCTTTTGTTAAAGATTTCTAGGCATTTGTCTGTATTACTCTGTGACAATTTTGAAAAATGTGTTTAACATTCCCCAGAGTTGTACGCCTGTAGGTTATGGCTGAACAGATGAAATCAAGCACAAAGCTGAAGTTCTTGGGGCCAGCCAAAATGTTACAGAAAAAACACATGGTGGCCACAGCTTGGTGTTATTCCACTGAGCTTTAGATATTGAAATACCTGAAGTTACTTAGATATATAAATGCATGAAGGGATCGTATAAAGAAGACGGAGCTGAGCTTTTTTCAGTGGTGTCCAGTGGCAGGACAAGAGGCAACGGGCACAAACTGAAACACAGGAGGCTCCATCTGAACATGGTACATGGTACAATAATACCATGGTTATACCCATATTAGACATTCTTAAATATATACTAAAGGATGTCATCATTCACAGTGGCATACAATTTTTCCTCTACTTTTGTATTAATTATCTCTTATAAGAATCACAAAATCAGAAGAACTTAAGGGAAACTGTTCTTTCCTTGGTGCATCTGACCAGTTTAGGTTATGGGTGTTAATGTTTTCCTCTTCTAGTTACCTTGGTTAGTAAGATAATTAGAGAGTAGTGGGGAAGAACATATTTTAAAACAGGAAACTGTAGTTATATAACTGTCAAAGGACTGGAAGATTCCTGAAAGTTGTTTGGATTTTCAAACTGGTGTTCACTCAATCTTCATTGTTAAAATAAGGGCATAGAACCATAGAATGATTTGGGTTAGAAGGCACCTTTAAAGATCATCTAGTTCCAACCGTTCTGCCATGGGCAGGGTCGTCTTTCACTAGATCAGATTGCTCAAAGCTTGGTCCAGCCTGGCCTTGAACACTGCTAGAGATGGGGCATCCACAGTTTCTCTGGGCAACCTGTTCCAATGTCTCACCACCCTCATTGTAAAAAATGTCTTCCTTATGTCGAGTTTAAATCTGCCCTTGTTTAGTTTAAATCTGTTGCCCCTTGTCCTGCCATTACAGGCCCTGGTAAAAAGTCTCTATCTTTCTTGTAAGCCCCTTGAAAAGGGGCTAAAAGAGGCCACAATAAGGTCTCCCCACAGCCTTCTCTTCTCCAGGCTGAGGTTGATCAACCCCAACTCTCTCAGCCTTTCTTCATAGGAGAGGTGTCCCAGCCCTCTAATCATTTTCACAGCCCCAACAGGTCTGTGTATTTCTTGTGCTGGGGGCTCCAGAGCTGGATGCAGTATTCCCAGGGGGGTCTCGCGAGAACGGAGTAGAGGTGGAGAATCACCTCCCTCGACCTGCTGGCCATGGTTTTTGTGCAGCCCAGGATGCAGTTTGCTTTTCTGCAAGTGTGTGTTGCTGGCTCATAAATAATTTTTCATCTACATATGCATATCTGCATTAGAGACATTCTTTCAGTGTAGCTATGCTAATGATACATTCTGTTGGTAGATCTGCTAGTAGAAGAGCAGCACATGGCAGAGGCTGGAAGCTTTTTGCCTACTCAGTTATATCACGCTCCTCAGAACAAATCAGACCATGGAAAGATGGACCACTGAATCCAAGAGAGGCTAAAAAGAAGTCACTTTAAATTTTTGGTCTGAGATAACCTCTCTGCTTTTTGTTTGAAGAGACTTAAAGAGGAGTACTTAGAAAAAGTGCTACATCAGCAGATAAGTGAGCTTTTGCTGCTTGCAGGAATAATAATTTCTTCGGCTGACATGGTTGAAATTTTGTTGTTAATGAAACTTGGCACTTCTGTAAGAGCTCTGTTGGCTGAAGGTGTGTAGTTTTCTCCTGCCATGACATACCCTGGTAGCTCACCTATGCATTTTGGCAGAACTTCTAGGACTTTGTCTGCACTACAGATATCTTTGGCTTGGGCTTAGTCCACTGTTTTTTTGCTGGGATGGCTTGGAGTATAAAAACTTGCATGCTCCAGGTGATACTTCTATGCTGACAGAAAAACCCAGAATGAGAGGATGATGTTTTGGTGATTAAAAAAACCCCACAAACCCCCAAGAAACTTGTGGCATTTAAGATACGGCCTAACTGTGTTGGTAGAACTCCTTCCAGGGCTTACTTCAGGCAGGATCTAGGGATCCTGCCAACATTTACATTGACATAGTAGTAGTGATTCTCTAGGGAAGGCAAGGCCTTAGGTCAGTTTGCTTGAGGGATGAGTCATTAGTAAGCTTTAAGAGCATTGTGAAGGTAAAAATTTGGGATTTGTTTCTTGAAAAATGAAGCTGGGAAGGAAATTGAAAAAACTTTCCAGGTTTCATTTTAGCATATTGTCTGGTGTCCTTCTGTGAGAATCAGTGAAGACCAGTGACAAGCAGATCCGTGAGCTCTTCATGCCAGAGTTTACCTTATTGAGCAATAAACAAACTTGGTCTAGGTGTTTGTTATGCCTGCAAAATATATTTGGTGATACAGTTACGATCAGATTGAAGCAGAAGCCTGAATAATAGCTAAAATTGGCCAGAGTCAAAGCAGGAGGAGAGGTGAAGGGCTGTGAAGTCTTGTCACTGATGGAACATACTAGCTGTAGAGATACTGCATGAGTTTTGAAGAGCCATTTAGGATTGGTCTTGCTCACCCCTGTAGAAGACAGTCAGCTGAGCCTAAATGCCTTGGGAAATGGTGGAACAAACAAAGCAGTTTTGGGGAATACACTGCCCAAAAGAAAAATACTGCCTTCATATAGGGTTGAAGCATGAGCACATGATATAGTTACCTGCAGATGCAGAGGAAGAGGTGCATTTGTTGTGTTAAAATACTCCAGAACGTTTTGAGAATAGTGAGCAGTGTTCTGTGACTGGCAAATTGAAGTCTTGCTGTCATTCTTGCAAGACTGATTTAATTTGTGTTGGGAAGAGAATAAAATCCAGTCCCTTTCCAATCTGTTTAGGTGATAGAAGAGAGAGAAAAACTGAAGAATGAACGAGAAGCACGGCAGAAGAAGCTTTACTATCTCAAGACTGAATTGGACAGGCTTCGTAAACAGCAAGGTATAGTGCTTCCCCCCCACCGCTTTTTTTTTTTCCACTGGGATGTGTCACAAGTCCTGGTACCTGCTAGGAGAAATGAAGACCAAAATAATAGTAGTCTATAGTTTAAAACTAATATTTTCATACTCCAGGCAATGCAGAACTCTTGAGAAAGCAGTGACCTAATTACTACACTAAAACTAATTATGTCAAAAATTTCAGTTACACTGATGCACAGTTGCTCTTGCATCTTCTTCAGCAGCTTGATAAGTTGAATTAATTGCACTTTGTGCATTTTAGTGCTTCTTTAGAAGAAGTGAGAAATAATAACTGAAGACATGTCATCATGCCTTTCAATTTTTCATGAATCTTATTTGGAGAAGGAAAAGCGCTCTCGACAGAGCTAACTTTTTTATTTTTTAAAACTTTTGTTTGGTCCAGGTAAATACTGATTTCCCTCACCTTTGGAAAATTATACTTTCAGGTTAGAATGTATTATTAACTTTTGCTTGTTTGGACACACAGGGAAATAGTGATTATTAAATTGACTCTCTCTCTTGAGGATTGCAGTGCCTCTCTTAGGGGTGTATATTAAAGCAATCCTTATAGAGGCAGATCGTGCAGATTTAGTGATGCTGTACCTGAGAGTCAGTTCCATCTCTACAACTTCCTAGTCAAGATTTAGCTGTAGTATTTTATATTGGTATTTTACTTGTTGCTGGAATAGTTGTACAGATCTTAAGACAATTTTCCTCTTTCATTTCCAACTCTTCTGCTTCCTTAATTGGCTCAGGAGAGATGTTGAGGAAAAAACGTCGTGAGAAGGATGGACACAAAGACCCCTTGCTGGTTGAGGTGAACAGACTGCAAGAGAATATTATGAAGGAGATTTCAGAGCTGCATAAAGAATCTGATGCAGCTGACAAGAAGCAGTCTGAGCTTGACAAAGTAGCACAAATCCTGGGGATTAACATATTTGAAAAACCCCGAAAACCATCTGTGGAAACCAAAGATTCCTCGGAAAAGAACAGCAAGTCAGAAAATGCAAAAGGTCTGGAGAAAACATCTTCCTCCAATAAGGTAAAGTCCTCTGGCTTGTGTGCTAGTGATTTTCCACTAAGAGAAGAGGGCACTGGGGAGACAGCTGCTCACAAACATTTACTAGCAGATCATTTGATGTCATTTGTTATCACATCTCATATGCTGGTTTTGATGGTGCATGCAGGTGAGAGTCAATGTATTAGTGTTTATAATTTCCCTCAGGGTTTGTGCAGTTCAGTACCACTTACTGCTTTTTGATCTTGGTTTTGCTGAGATGTGGTTGGATTGAACAGTGTCATGAGTGTTTGTAGCTGTTTGGTCTTGGTGCCATACCAGGAGGACAGACACTTTTTCTCTACAACATTTCTGGCATTGCCTGTCAAGGAGGAATGTTTGTAGCAGCAAAGCTCTCTGCAAGTTTGGAGCATGTTGGTCTTCTCACTGGGTGATTATATTAACAAATTGCAAGACTTACATGTGATTGTCAGCTTAACATGATTATTATGTACATGTTACATGTTCTCTCTTAAGAAATGTCAATATGCATCAGTATGGTCTCTCTGACATGGTCTATGCTACTGAGTGCTGGATATACCACAACAGGCTTATTGCATTTCAGAAGATAGTTTTTACTTTGGAAGTAGTGCATGATAGTAACTTCTGAAAGGTTATGTATGTATTCAGGAGATTAGTTATCCTGCTTTTCAGGTGTTTATTCAAATATGTAACAGAAATAGCTGATGGGAGATGGTAGATGCTTTTTGTGTTGATCTTGCGGCATATTTTTTGCAGAGAGGAAAATGTGAGTAGGGTAAGAGGTATTTCCTACAAGGTCACTGAAATCTGTGTATCCTGTAAACTTTTTCTTATGCTTCATCCTGGTCTGGTACAGAGAACTCATTAGATGTCTTCCATTTTAAGGCTTGCTCTTGTGTTCTGTTTTTGTTGTTTCTCAAAACATCACTGAAGTTTAGTATCCACTTACTTTTCAAATCATTTGCTTCAGTCACCGCACTGTAAAACTAAAGTAGGCAACAATGTTTGTTAAATTCTTTGTTGCATTAAGTTATATTGCTTTCTTTCCTTGAGGTATAGCATGTGTGAATATGTTTTTCATTATTTTAACTTTCATTGTTTGTGTTGTCCAAACCCATAATGACTTGATCCCCTTTTCATAGTTCCTTATTTTAACATGGAAAATTCTGAGTTCTGGCCAGGAACATTTAGTATTTTCAGATATCTGTCAGCAGATAGGACACTGCCTTTAGTCTCTAAGATTCCCCTTGTAATTCTGATTGTTAACTTTTTTTAATTAAAAGAAAGATGGTGCAGACCTTTTGATACTGAGATCAGTTGACTCTGCCAACCTAAGGGCAAAAACGTATGCCATTCTGCTTATTTGCATGCTGCCTTGTGGTCCCTTGCTACTGAACCTGTGTCTGTGTGTTGTAGTTATGTAGTGCAGAGGTGAAGCTAGTCTTGTTGTGTTAAACAGACAGATCGTCCCTTCTGGGCTCTAAATAGTGGCAAATTATAAAGGCACCTTTGAGCTGGGGTTAAGCGCAAACTGGAGTTAAGAGTTGGCTGTCACCTGTCTATGTGAAGAAGCATTGTCTTTTTAAAGTTCTGACTGAGGTAGTATTTTTATAGGATATATTGGGTGGGTGTATGTCTGTAAATAACATAAACAATGACACTTCTCAGACATCATGAACACCCTTCCATGCATTTCCTGCAGATCGTAAGTTGATCTTCTCATTTTTTACAAGAATGCCAGCTTTGCTGTGTTCTTGCAGACAGAATATATGCAAATATTCACTGGGTCACTTCCTACTCTGCTACAAAGAACTATATTGTATTGCGACATGGATATCTGTGGGATGCATAGTGACCTGGGAGTCTCTTCATTGTTTGATTTACAATGTATGTTGTGTGGGGTGGTGTTAATAGGAGAGAATCTATCCCTGTTTATCAAAAGGAATTTCAAGTAAGGCAGATGTTATTTAACAATTTTGAATCTGTTTAAGAAGTATGTTCAACACTGATAGTGGATAACTTGGAAATCATGAAACCAACTCGAGTCTGCTAAGGTAACATGCTATTCTTTCCAGACTGCCGTGCAGATTAGAAATGGTAACATAATGGGCTTTCAGCCATTGAAAATGTAACTCTAAACTCAAAATGCATCTACTACTATCATAATCTAAATTAGCAGGGCTCATTCATGATCTGTTTCAGGGATTATTTGTTTTGCTACTCTGCAGTGTTAGTTTAGTATTAATTTTGGCTAGAGTCCTGAAATGTCTGTGTATCACTGTATGGCATCTTTCTGTACAAATCAATGTAAGTGCAAATATCACATGTTTAAATCACAAGATGCTTCACCTTATATACTTAGGTAATTAACACCATCTTTCTGTTATTGCTAAGCAACGAATCTTCTGGAAAATTCAGGAACTCTCAAATAATCTGAAAAAGCTGATTGAGTTAAACACTTTT
>VZTL01041916.1:37045-49534 GCA_013400535.1 Scopus umbretta | reverse complement strand
GTGTTTCATTAAATTCAGTATAAAACCTCCTCATTCTGACTGACACAGAACATAATCCAGATCTGAAAGAGGGGATAGTTTGGTCTGGAGAATAAAGAAAATGGACTTCACATAAAGCATACCTTATCTTAGTTTTGCACTGCAGATGTCACTCTGTTACCTAGATTGAAATTGTGGAACATAATAAACTGGGAAATAACCACAATATGAAGAAAATAGTCTTATTAACTAAAGTTCTTTGCAGTAAAATTTTACATAAATTACAGTTATGGTCATGAAGACCTAGAAAAGACTTAAAGAAGTTTAGGTCTGATTTTAAGTCAGCAAACTATTACACACTCTCCCACAAACCTTGCAAAATGATAAATTCTTGCTGAATTTAGAATGCTCCAGGAGGAAGAAGGTTCTCTTTTTCCAAGGCTGGGACTTTAAGAGGTAAACTCAATTCAGCTAAAACAATTGAATATTAAATGAAAATTGCAACTTTACTCCTTGAAATTGTTGACTTTTATTTTTCTTTGAGTTTTGAACCTATAGTTCTTCCATCAGGTAAAAGACTCTTGAAAGACTCTCATACCTGCAATGTAAATGCATTAATTTATTCAGATAAGGGCATTTTGTTTAACTTTCATTTTATTTTATTAAAGTCTCAGGACCAAATATTTATCTCATGCAGTTGCATAGATCTTGCTGACAGAGTTACAGTGAGCTAACATCTATTATAGAACTAACCTTGAGCCTGTTAAAGGAACAATGGAATTAATGTTTCTCTCGTACTATAACATATTTTTAGGTTGCTGCATCATATTTGTAAGAAACAAGAGCTATCAAAATACAGATTGCAAAACAAGGTCTTTCCTTTTTAAGTGTATACATTCGTACATGGTCCATTCAATTAATACTTATAATAAAACAAGCAAACTGGGTAGCCAACCCAGGTCACAACAAAAATGTTAAAAGTACAATTTAAACTAGAGAGTCATTCTGCATTCAGAACTATTCTGCTATTAGATCATCACTCTGTGAAGCATAGCTGCATAGTATATTATACTACATAAAAAGCATGAACTATCCTGAGGAATCTCAGGAATGCAACTGCTTTTTGTTAAAATTACAGTGGCAATTTAACCAAAAAATATATTCATAGGTCACATGGATGGAAGGAAATTATTGTCATCCAGCTTTCTAGCAGTACAAGATTACTTCTTATTTTATGTTTGCTAACAAGTAGGTACAAGAGAACAGCACCACATCATCTCAGCTCATTGACAAACTCTTTAGTCCATTAATGGAGGTGTTTAATAAGAAATTATTCAACAAGCCCTGTGGGAAGAATGTGGGCATCACTCTTAATTCTAGAGTGATTTCCATGTTCTGCTTTCTTCAGAATGTATTTTGTCACTTGCAAGGGTGCTTGATTTTCTAAATGACATTTGATTGATTGATTACATAAATAAAAGCTACAATAGCTTTATAAATGTAAACAGCTATATACACTTCGGATGAAATTTCTGTCAAACTTTCCTTCACAAGATAAATAATTTTAAAACCAGTAATGTCTAAGTACTATAGTACAAAGGACTGTGCTGAATCCAGTAAATTTTATTTTTTTTACAGACACTTCTCCTTCCAACAAGCAATAACACCTAGATGAATCTTTCAGGTCTATTTTCTGTCAGAGGAGAAATCAGTCTCAGGGAATCTGATCTCCTATTGTTTCACTGTTTTCACTAAATCTTGAACAGAAATGGTCACATGTAACTCAAAGATTGACTGTATCTACAGAAGCTGTCTATATGTGATACAAAGGGAATCTGCTTGACTGAAGTAATCATCTTGCTGGAGCTCTTTCTCTTTAAGTGTTTTAAAGCCATAACAGTGAAGGGTCTCATCAGTTATTTGTGTTTGCACTATTGCTCAGGATTGCTTTGATGGTGCTTTAGAACTGACAAAGACTTTTTGAAGGTTGATTCTTATGTTCAAAGAATAAGTGACAAGATCGTGCTTAGGTTAAAACAATTGCTTCTCTATTTCGTAGTACTTTTGGTTTTGTTTTTTTTTTCTTTTAAATGAACCTTAGAACTTTGGAGATACCAGGGTAACTGCTCTGTGGCAAAGCCACTCATAATCCAGAATCATTATTGGATTGAATTGCTACAGTCTCCATCCTGCTGTAGTATCCCAGCAGTGGATGATTTATTATTATTTTTTATAATTTTCAAACATATTTTGTTGTGGGTATTTCCCAAGCAACCCAGAATCTATAATGGATAATCGGGTAAATGAACCACATAACTGTAAGGACCTGGGGGAAATCAGACAGAATACTGATGAACTCTGCTCTAAGAAAATTTTAATGGATGACATAAACAGCAGAACTTCAGAATGTCTGTGCTCATAGCTACTCTGTTTTTTCTTCATTTTTTAACTAAAATCATGCAAACATGTTATGAATTGGTCTTTACACATGTATAGAAATATTTAATTGCTGTGGTATATAAGGCTGCCTAAAGAATTATTGTAAGTTCTCTATAATAACAGTAAAGAAAATTTGGAAAAGCTGGGGAATCCCTAATAAACATACATATCAAATACTTTTTCAGTGAGTTTCAGGTGGATTTCAAGACTAGAACTGGAGGCCAAATCATTAGCAAATCAAAATCTCAGGAACTGTACTTCTAAACATTGCCATCAAGCAAGGTAGAGATTGAAATATTATGGTGAATCACAAGAGACATCAGTATAAAATCAGGTGCTGATCTACATTCGTATTCTATCCTCAAATTATTTAAGTGAACATAGATGCAGTGAGAATACAGAAAAGATCAACAAAGTCTTCAATAATGCTAAGGAGACATGAAAAAATCTAAATACCACATCAAAACAAGAAATAGAGAACTGAAACAAAGACAGGATTAAAAAAAAAAAAAGCAAGCCGAAATTGTTCATTAAAAAGATGTGAATTCAGTTTACCAAATTACAATACAGCTGAAATAAAATTAAAAATAAAAAAGAAGAGGAAGACAGAGGAAAATGAGGAAGGAAAAGTATGATCAACAAGCCAGATGTAGTCATACAAATTGAAGTTTTACTTGACAATGGTCTTACATAGGAAGAATCACAAATCCTCTTGATAACACCCAGGAAGTCAAAGCCTTGAGTAAGGCTCTCAGGTTTAATGTGGCTCCCAAGCGAAGGACAGGAGGCCCCCAAAGTGCATTCTCACAGCTCTTCTCACAGCAGTCAGGTCTGAGACCACTCAGCTCTGTCATGTCAGAGCTGACCTTAAATACAGGCAGCTAAAACCCTAAGAAGATGGGGGAAAAGGGCTTGCAGAGCTTTTGCACCTCACTCAGGACCCTGAATATCAGATATTAAGCTTCACACACAAAGGCAAATTTAAAATGAACTAAGAAAATCTCAGACCTTGATTCTTTTTTTTTAAACCTCCCAAGAAAGATGAAATGCTGGTACAGGTAAGAAAAGCAGGCATCTAAGATTACTGAAGCCATGCATGAGTCTTTAGTGAGAGAAGAAAATCAATGTAAGAAGACTTCTCAAGACATTTCTTTTGTAGCAATAAAGCCGGAGATGTATCGTTTTCCTCACTATACCAAACAATAGAGAAAAAGTCACATTATGAAAAACCTCTGTAGTGTTTTGAGTGAAATGTAATTAAAGACATTCAAGGTATCTTCTGATCCTTGCTATGTGTTCTACTTATTGACTGGTTTTTTTTTTTTTAAAACGTAACTGAAAATAAAATGAGAGAAAATAGATAATGGATGTTGACTCAATACTTATAGCCCAGCCTGCATCCAGAAATATAGAACAAAAATTAGTAAAATAAATCAAAAGGAAATATGAAAAATGGCATGTCCTCAAGAGGAATGTATCATAAGCTGTGGGAAGAAGGACAGCAAGGTACAAATAGCTAGTCAAAGAGAAGACTGCAAACTTGTGCTTCTCCTTGACTTAAGAGCATGTATACAGGGCTACAACAAGAGAAAGTTGCAGCTATGCATATCTATCTTTCTACTCTTCCATTTCTACTGGCAAAACAGAATTGAGAGGATGAGTCAGCATACACTAAAAGCAAGATAAAAACCTCTGACTTTAAAAAACTTTGAAGTAAACACTAACTAAATACAATGAAGGTCTACTACCATTCTGAATGTGGGTGATTGGCCTAAGATGTGGTTTTTGCCCTCCAGTCCTCTGACAACAAATTAGTACATGACCCACATTCTTGACAAGTCTGATAGGTCCAGTATTTATCCTGGAAATATTCATCAAAATTCTAATATTATTCAATGTTTTTTAACTTCTGCAGTTACCTGTAGGTGAGAATCAGTTCTTGCAAAAATAAATTGCATAGACTCTTTAGTATGGTTAGAGTAAAACAGCTGATAAAATATGCCAAGTTAAAAAAAAAGAAAAGTAAATTTGAAACAGAAGCAGTATGTGCATTTGGTGCAATTATGAACTATTCTCTTTTCATAATTTTTCAATAATAAATTTTAAATATTTCTCTTTTCATAATTTTCTCTTTTCAGTTGTGATTCTAAATAAACTAGGAAGACAGACAGCTAGTTTAAGAGCACTGGATGCATAGGTCAGTACGGGTTTGTTATTCGGTGTTCAGTGCTAATAAGCATACAGAAGCCACAGTAAAAAACCTCACTAACTGGACAGTATTCAAGATATAATATTATGAATGGATAGGCACAGTAATTATGTAAGTTCAATTGATAAATAATTAAAATTAATAGAAAAGAACAAGTAGTAGGTCCATTTGGACTTTCCATGTAAAAGAATTTTTTTTGAGAGGTACACTGGGTTCATTAGACCAAAGAAAGCAACAACATGAGAGTCATATACACAGTGACAAGATATTAATTCTGAAATGATAATTATATTCAAAGTCAGTAGATCAAAAAGGAACTGTGTAAACAAATTTGGTACAGTTCCCCTCTTTATAATAGCTCTGTCGAGATTAGTTATTGGCAAAATTCAAAGGTTTAAAAGTTCAGCAGTGACATGCATTCTAAATTTTAGAGGCTTACTTGAATCTCAGTTTAAAGCTTTAATGCAAAAAACAAGGTGAATATTCTAGTAAGTGGTTACCCTTTATTTCCTGGTCTCACACACACAAGAGAAGAGCCAAAGTTACAATAATATTTTACATCGATCACATGCCAAGTTGTCACTCTTTAAAGAAGCCTGTTCTCCTTCTCTTTACTTAATCTTCATATGGCTCTCACCCAACTTCCTCTGGCCGTTGTTCCCATCAACAAAAAACATCCATTCTATTAATTTTGTCCACCTTCTCGTCTTTTAGAAGGTTAAGAAATATATCTGATATCCTTTATGAAATGTTGATGGACATAAGCTTAAGCCTCAGCTCTCTGATCCATAGAAAAATTTGGTAGTCAAGGAAATAAGTTTTTTCCATTTACAGAAGAAAGACTTCTTTGCAACTAATCAGAAAAATAGTGAAATTAGATGTATATTGAGGTTTTGTTAGAAAAAAAAAAAAAATCGTATTCTGAGCAAGTTCCAGACTAAATTCCTATTGAACCACTGACTTTAGTGAAACTGCAACTTAGTTCCACTACTTAACACTAACTGATATTCTAGTGTGTTGCTATTGGATCCAAGCTTACTTATTATTTTCACATTATTATCATAATTATTGGTGAGAACAGGATGGCCAGAATTTCTGGCTCATAAGGTCTATATCAACATTTTATGACTAGGAGCTGCAAGACACTTACCAGAGGCCTGAGGAGAGGGGGTTCTCCAGGAGCAGTTCATAGACACTCTGACCACTCTATTAGAAAACAGAATAGGATAACAAAGCAAAGTGGCTGGACTACCTTGCAATGTCATTCTCAGCAGGACTTTGTCCTTTTTAAAAGTCACTTTAGGATTACTCAGCTCACTGACATCAGAACAACTCCAGAGCAGGACACAAGACAGTTATGCCCTGCCTTCCTCACTGCAAAAGTGAGTGTATTCCAGTAGCCACAAACTAGCCATCCCTGGACTGACTTTGGGGAGAAAGCTGTTGAGATGTAGCACTGTGTACCAATTTCTAGCAAATCTTGAGGTTTTAGTAACAATTTAAACAATAGTAGGTGATTTGAATCTAAAACTTCACAACAAGATCCCAAACTTTGTCAATTTTGCTTTGTTCTCCATAGTCAAAAAATATCCTTTTGTTTTAAACTGGTAAAAGAGACTTATGGAGAAAAAATATTACAAAGCAAATGTTTTAAGGTATGGTTGACATTGTACATGAGCAGCAAAATATTTGGTGCTTGGGGCCAATTAAAAACATTCAAGTTAAGTCTGCTTGACTGGCAAAAACTACACTGACGTAGAAAATGAATGATAGGAACTAGGTATTTCACTTCTAAAAATTAATTCTCTTCCAGGCATACACATATTTTACTTTCACACTGATGCACTGCACCAGTAGCTTCCAGCAGCAAATGACAGAGTACATCTCATACAAAAGAACTCTACACTTCAGCTATTTCTTTAAAAGAAGAGCCTGTATAAATATTACGCCATTGTAAATTCAACAGTTATCAAGACAGCACCAGATGTAGATTTTTCCTAGAGGATTTTATGTGTTTTGCAGCAGCATGTCTCATAAAAACTGCAATAAATATGCTAATTTTAAATGTCTTTATACTTTAGTTTCATATTTTATAACTTATAAAACAAAGATTAAATGTATATGGATATTATACTCTTGGATATTGCTTTCAAAAGTGTTATAATAAGAAGAATATCAAGATTAATATTTCAATAAAGGATGAACAATTATTTTTCATTTGGTATTTGGAATGGCTAATTCTTTGGCCAATAGATGCTATTATCAAGGGACATTAGTGGAATTAGTTTGATATGATGGTTTCACCTTCACTTTAATCTTTTGGCAGCAGTCATTCTGGATCTTCCATAGATAAGTTTGCTTGAAGGCATTTGGCATTCATGTTCAATGTTAAGAAATCCTGATTTAGAGGCAGAGGCTAAAAAGTGACAGAATATTTAACAGAGGTGGAAGGGTGATGAGCAGAGGTATTCTATTTATCTTTCTAATTATCAGCTATTTAACGAGATGAAGAGAACTTTGATCTTGCAGGTGAACCAAAATGCAAAGTATTAGAGGGTTGTAATTAATAGTCTCCAAACAATTTCACAAACAGGTGGCAGGGAATCTCTGGCATTATCTTCACAAACGTTACCTGTGAAGGCCAAGTTTTGCTTTTGGGATGTCCATATTTTGCAACAAAAAACACTGTCTAATTTGCATATCTATTATGTATCACATTAAAAATAAGCCTGTGCTATGCTGCATGCTTGTATTTCTTGTGCCTTGATAAATGAATAGAAATTGTTGAATGAGCTCACTGGTAATAAAATCAAGGAACAGGACCTACATATTGCTGTTTTTATAGAAGGAACATACATGGAACCAAATTTAGAAATCACAGTATATGGTAGCATAATGCTTCCAGGCTTGTTTCACTTGTGTTAGCAGAGAAACAACATGTATGTTGTTTCTACCAAGATTAGTGATGGCTACTCTACCCTCAGGTGAGCCTTAGCCAGCTTGAGTGTGTTTGTCTGTCTTGCCTTCCTCTCTGCCAGTTCAAGCATTGCTTTCTGCAATCAAATCTTCTTTATTTCAGATGAAAAAACACTGACAAGTAAAGGCCAAGGAAATAGCTTCTAAGGTTTCATACAGCCTCCAGATGCTACCCCCAATGATGTGTTTAACCAGTAGGTATCTCTGCCAGCGCTTAGTCATTCATAAAACCATTGCAGACTTTGGGATACAGCTAGACCATATGGGCCAATATAGGTCCTTCATATTATGCAATTTTAAAAAAATGAACTTTCTATTGTTTTGTCCAGGACCACAATTTTCATGCCTTTGGAGCATTTGTTCTACCAGCCATATGTCAGAAGATGTTGCCTTACAATGTAATTAAGTCCACAAATGTACAAATAGCCCTGTTGCAGAATACTACCTATACAGCGGTATAGATAAAGCAAAACTTTTGCCTAGATGGATGAACGCGTGGGTGAATAAGTAAATAAGTAAGTAGGTAGGTGGAAGAAAAGACTTGCTAAAAGTGGTGCCCACTTCTCTGTTGGTCCCACAGGCTGCCATGGGGAGTCTCTCACAAATGAATGCCCACCTGCACACAGGAACAATATCTGCAACAAGTGTGTAAGAAGCCACAGCCTTCTCAGGAAGCCTATGGCAGGAACTACACAGGCTCCTGAATATGCTACAAATCCAAGCTTATTTCATGTCCTCGTTTCAGCTGGGATAGAGTTCATTTTCTTCCTAGTAGCTGGCATAGTGCTGTGGTTTGGATTTAGTATGAGAGTAATGCTGATAACACTTATGTTTTAGTTGTTGCTAAGTAGTGTTTATACTAGTCAAAGACTTTTTCTTTCAGCTTCCCATGCTCTGCCAGGGGCACAAGAAACTGGGAGCGGGCACAGCCAAGATAGTTGATCCAAACTGACCAAAGGGCTATTCCATAAAATTTGATGTCATGTTCAGTATATAAACTGGTGGGAGTTGGCTGGGAGGTAGCGATCGCTGCTTGGGAACTGGCTGGATGTTGGTTGGCAGGTGGTGAGTGGTTGTATCACTTGGGTATTTTTTCCCTCCCTGGGTTTTGTTTCTTTCTCCCTCATTGTTCTCTTTTTTCATTACAATTTTAATTACTATTGCTGTTATTATTATTCTTACTATTTTATTTCAATTATTAAACTGCTCTTATCTCAACCCATGAGTTTTCTTACTTTTACCCTTCTGAGTCTCTCCCCATCCCAACAGGGTGGAGAGGGTGAGCAAGCAGCTGCGTGGTGCTTAGTTGCCAACAGGGGCTAAGCCACAACACTTTAGCTCTTCACACACAACTTTGGAAGACACTATATTACCTCTTCCATACTTCTTGCAGAACTAAACTTTGAATCATTCAATGATTCACTCAATGCAGAAATATTATGAATAGCTCCACCAGTAATGCCAGAGAATCTCAAATTTAGCATGTTTTTGACTGGTTTATGTTGATAGGCTTTTTTTTTATGGATGGACTCAGTGCAGAATCAAGTCTATAGGTGTAAGATACAGGTACTGCCCAGAGGAGCAGTTCCAGAGAGACAAGCATGGCAATGACCATGACTTGCAGCATACTGTTTGACCACTGAAGTGTTAATAACAAAAACTGCATTGAGCCAAGCATGCGNATCGGGGTTAAACCACAACAGGTTTAAAGCACACCTGAATACAATTTAGCAGCCAGCTTTTCTGAAATTTCAGCCACAAAATGATAAAAATTATTTTCTTAAGAAAGATATCATGGCTACAGCCAGGAAAAATGTGCAAGATAGGGCTGAAGCAAGAGGTGATCAGCTCATACTGTAAATGGTGCAGCAAATATTTTTACCATGCACAGGAATGCACATCTCTATATAGCCACTGAATTTGGCTCACAACTAGATGGGCGGATGTTTAAGCAATTCATAGTGGAGACAGTGATCAAAAAAACTTCCACTGACTGCACTAAATCCTAAATCTCCACAAATCACACTGGGGAGAATGTGTTTACATAATTATGTATACATACAGTTCACTTGCCAGATAATGCAGACTTTCAGAGAACCATATGAGGCATGTGTTAACATTTACTAGAGATGTGGCAATTTAAATTCCTGGTCCTTTACTAATCATTCAACTCCACTTGAAAAATAAAAAGTAACAGCTACACTTGAACAGTAATGTTACATGCTGGGAAATGCTTTATTGTAGCTTGTAAAATTACCTTTGAGAAAGCAGAGTCTAAATGCAGACAATAACAGAGTCATGGATTTAAAGCATACTTTTATTTCAGAAAGTAGCTCTAAAAATGGTATCTTGTGGAGGTTCTCTGTTCATTATCCCAACCACTCCAACTTAGCTTTGCTTAAGTGTCAAGTAAAAAAGATGTTTTCCTCACAGTTCCAAGCTCTGTAAACTCACCCTTATGACTGCCTTGACAGCAAGTCAACCTGTGTTGCTTCCTGCTAACATAACAGTGCCAGTTCCTCTAACCCAGTGGGAAAGCTGAATTATACGTAAGTGTAAATAGGCACAGAAATTTATGAAGAATCTTTTGTTTTTAAAACTGTCACTGGCCTGTGTCCAAAATCAATCTGGAGCCTAGATAAGAGAAGAAGGGAAGTGACAAGGAAGAGGCTGTCATCACTAGTCAGCACAAAGAAAAGTCATGAGAAGTGCTCAGAGAAAGATGCCAAAGCAGAGAGGGGATTTAGAGAAACCAGGGATGAGGCAGGCCCACATCTGAGCATGACAATATTAGGCTGAAGCTACAGTCTCAAGATTAGAATCATAGAATCATTAAGGTTGGAAAAGACCTCTGAGATCATCCAGTCCAACCATCAATCCAATAACACCATGACTACTAAACCATGTATCAAAGTGCCGCCAGCTTGGTGTCATCTGAAAACTTGCTGAGGGTGCACTCATCCAGATCATTGATAAAGACATTAAACAAGGCTGGCCCCAACACTGAGTCCTGGGGAACACTGCTTGTCACTGGCCGCCAGCTGGATTGAACTCCATTCACCACCACTCTCTGGGCATGGCCATCCAGCCAGTTTTTAATCCAGCAAAGAGTACACCTTCCTATACCATGAGCCTCCAGCTGCCCCAGGAGAATGCTATGGAACACAGTGTCAAAGGCTTTACTAAAGATGGGGATGGGGAAAGACATGCTGAAGACAACTAAGCAAAATCACAAAGGAAACAACAGAAGATGAGAGGCAAGAATATCTTGGCAACTGGTAAAGAACTGCCCTCAACAGCTGAATTAGATAGGGCATTGCTTCCCTCTCAGAGACAGGTACATAGGGAGGAGATACCAGAAAATAAGGTGATAGAAGTGGATGCTAATCCACATTGTAAGAGAGGTGTTTGTGTAATCCCAAATAACTAGAGTACTGACAGATTATAATCAGTCATTCAGATATCATCATAGCATGCTTCCTTTATCCTCACTGTGACATGGTCTGTAGGACTACAATGGATGAAAAAACAAAAGAAAATCAAACAACCTCATGGCCAATTCCAGGAGTACCCCAGAGACAGTTTGGGACTAACTAGAGGTTGTTAGTTAGTCATTTAAGTTATCTAAAATGGGATAGGCCATATGAGCCATTTTAAACACACATTTGACTAAAAGCAAGTCTAGCATGACTACCCCAAATGTGTGTCTATAGTGTAGCAGCATACATAACATCTCACTTACTGTGAAAATTCCAGTTCAAAGGCCTGAGTCAGCTTCCATTTAGACTCTCAGGCCATTCCTACGTGAATAATATACATAATGTCTAGGACCATTAGCTGACCTGAAGACAACTGGCACAGAACAGCCCATATCCATACAATTAAACTCTCTTAGCTTCAAAACAGGATTGTCCATCCAAGTAGTTTTTGGCATATGCTGACTTCCAGATCAGGCCTAGGAATTGTTTGGAAAACACTAACTGGCCCAGGCCAAGTTCAAGTCAAGGACCATGCTAAAAATGCAACACTACAGACAATAGCATTCGAGTGTTCATTCCTGTTCCCTGTCACTGTTTACTTTATTAGTATAGATGTACTCTTACAGTCTGAAACCCAGGCCATAGTTATTCTGACACCCTGGCTTCTGAGATCCTGTGTCCCTGTCTCCTCTCAGCTGTACCCTCCCTCCCATTTTCCCCTAGTTCCCCCAGGACAATGCACTTGGAGCAAGATTGCACTTGGCTCCTTGTACTATTAGAATGGGTCACCCTAAGGATCATTTACTTTAAGTACAGCGTGTCATGACCAGATGTTTTAGTTGCAAATTTGTTTGATTCCCCTGCCAAATATATTTATGCTTGGACAACACCTAGTCTTCAGTCTTGCCAGTGCTCAACTGCCACTTCATGAGTTGTCAAATGACTGCTCAAGCACTAAAACCCCAAATCTCTTCAGACTTTTAATATAAGTCTGTAAGTTATCAGGAAGCTTAAAATTAACAGTAAACAATGCAAAAGACAAGGAAAAATGCTTTTCTGACCAGCAGGAAAGGCTCTCTAATAAATTTCCATGTTCCCTTTCACAGACTTTCTAAACTTAATGAAGAATATGTTAGCACTCCTAAAAGCAGTGAAGTTGAAGACTACAGAGCAAAGCTGAAAGGACACCAGCAGCATTTAGCAAAGTCTTGTGGAGACTACTATGTCTGAAGATATGATTGGCATTTGTTCCAAGCCATTTAAGAAGTCTTCTGTACCACCCTCCAGTCTTTATCCTTCACTAGAGTTTACCACTGTCAGATGTAAAAACAAAAATCCAAACAAGTAAACAAAAAGTGGCACAACTATAAACAGTGTGTTGTGCCCATCCCCCCCACCCACCATATA
>VZTL01041916.1:0-37007 GCA_013400535.1 Scopus umbretta | reverse complement strand
CAAAACTTCAAGGAAACAAACAAACAAAAAACCCACAGAAATCAAAACAAAAGAAAAAACAAAAAATCCAAAATCAAATCTCCTTATTCTCAGCTCTCCAGACAATGGATATGTAGGAGACACAGGACTTCCGATTACTATTTTACAAGTCATGTTGTTTGAAAATGTATTGTTTATATTTTCATTTCTCTTTTTAAATCATTCAAAACACCATTGATGTTATAAGAGAATATTTCTGTATTTCTGATTTTCATGTGGCTTTCTTAATAATCAAATTAACAGAGCAATTTTCAAGGCAAGTGGCAAAAAAAGCAAGTGAAAATATGTTGTTCTGTTGTTTTCCTTTTTTTCTATTTAAATCAAGTGATAACTGAGTCCTGATAAACTGAACAATGTCGCTTAGCAGCATGCACAATGAGAAGCTAAAAGCTTTTAATTAGACTCTTACTCAGTAGGGGTGAAAATATAATTTAAAAGACTCAGGGCAAAAGCTGAATTGTCAGTTTTATATTTTAGCACAACAAAGCTACAATTAGACTAAATTAGTTAACAGCTTATTCATTAGCCTTCAATAGAAATTTGGATGTGCACTGACTCCGTGTTATTTTTTGCAGCAAAGTATATATCTAGTTCAAAATAGTCATGTATAATAGTTTAAACAGTAGATGTAGAGGTTACTTGCAGAGCTAGCTGTGTTAGGAAGTCTACAATTCATGTGTTCAAGCCATGACCCACTCACCAGGTCAGAAAAGCAATTCATTGCTGTATTCTTAAAGACATCACACTAACAATGATACATTTCTTAGACTAGTAATAAAGAACCACTCGCTTTCTGTCAAAAGAATACCAGATATAGTAAACATAAGCATGCAATATTTCCAGTTTTTCAGTGTTCATTTAATTTTGTAATTTCCACCTAAAATGTCACCTTTTTGGATAAGAAAAATATCAGCAAGAAAGAACAGAAGTAATACCTAAGGAAGGGAACATCACGTGTGATCCCCCATTGCAGCAATACATAACAAAATTTCCACTCTTGGCAAAGGTAAGACAGAGGTAACACGGTGTCATAACTATTTGCCCCCCAGAAAAGAAAATCTTGGCCTCATTAAAGTCAGAGGCAAAGCTCCCTTTCATTTTACTGGGGCCAGGGTTATAACCACAGTAAATGAGAAATAAATGCTAGCACCTGGGATGTATCCCTCCCACGTTCCACTTCCTTTTCAGATTTCCCCAGGCATGGAAAGAGAAGTCCAATACTACTGTGCTGCACATCAGACTTCAAAACTATGGAAAATACTGGTCGGGGCATCACTGTGGTCTTCCAGTACTGCCAGCAAAGGGTTGCTCTTATTCCCATTGCAACTGGTAAGTGCTTGGTATGTGTAAGAATATAGCTGTAGACTTGCAGTGTTTCCTACAATTAAAAAAAAAATAATAGGGAAAGAAATATAGTGCAAAGATATTTGGGAGGAAAAACGAGATGCAAAACCAAGCCATTGAGTTCAGCTATTTATACTGGTAATGGCTCAGAGGAAAGTTAAGAAGCTATTTTCTTAAATCTTACTTAGAGAAAATCCTGAGGAGTGTGGGAAGGACTGCAAGATCAGGTCTTTTGATAGTGCTAAGTTTTAAACTTTCTTTCTTTTTAATGTGATCTCTCAATTTAATTTCAATTATATAAGGATCTCTTTTTTTTTTGGTAAGCATAAGGCTAAAAAAGCTATAAACATTTCAGAAATTACACTACATTAAAAAAGTACACAAATGGATTTAAGTAACGAATCGTGAGTCATGTCATGCTACCCTGTTATTTACACTGAAGTGCTAACTTGCAGAAAAGAACATATATTTTGTCTAAAAATATGACAAGTTGAATTCTCTTTCACTCATTCTAGAAGTGTCTCAAATTGCTGCAGAGGGGCAATCTTAGTCAGAAACCACATTTTGTAACATGGAATATATCAAATAAGGAATTAACAGCTCTTACTGGTTCCCTTGCTAGAAGAGCAAATAAAGATAATTGAGCTCAAAGTACCCACGAAGTCCAAAAGCTATTGTTCTACTGTGGCCAGGCAACAGACATCCAATACAATTCCACGCCAGTATAGATACAAGTTTTGAGTCTGGTCCAGTAAGCCCAGTAAGAGTCAATGGAGAAAGCTGACAATGTACCACCCTTCAACACAGTTAGTAATACCCAGCAAATTACAATAGCTATCAAACAACAATGAGTTTGCCCAAACATTTAAGTGGTGTTCCCCCTCAGTAAACTCTAAGGCTATCTTTAAAATTTTCTCCTTACAGGTTTACTAAGTAAACAAGTTTTTCAGTTTTGCAGAATGCAAAGGCAGGTAGAACCCTAACCTCTAATGAAGATTATCAGGGGGTTTCTTGGGGAGGCTGTCCTCCACTAGGGAGTAGTACTCATGTCTAAAGTGCTCTTACTTGAATTTAACACAGTGAAAACCTGTACTGTGCCTGTGAGTAATTTTGTCCTTATTTTATTTTGTAAGGTCCTAATCCTTTCAAGTCACCATTGTTCATGGTCTTGACTGTGTTCAGGTTCTTATTACACCCTCAACAGCTCAGGCATACATAACATTATTTTTAAAATATATTTTGTTTTTCACAAAGAAATGCAACTGACATGCACTTTGACAGAATATGGTATTATTGTGTTCTGCAACTCTTAGCCAAAGAAAGTCCTGCAGAATGATAAGAGGAACTAAAATTAAAAGAAATATATTGATAAGGGGAACTAAAATTAAAAGAAATAAAGACGATTTTCCTTGCTTCTTTCTTTAAAAGGATAACTAAAAAAACAACACAAGTAAAAAGCCAGCAGCTGGTTTCTCTTCTAACTTACACTACTTTTATTGTACTATATATATACTGACTTAAATGAGATTACTCAGTTTATGGAGAAGTGAATGAACCAGAATCAATCAAAGTTCCAAGAATATTGTGAGGCTTTATGAAAGACAATGAATAGGGCCAAATGCCAGCTTCTGCTTAGGGCAAAGCAAACTTTACATTGATTCAATGTCCTGGTTTCAGCTTAATTCAGAGTTAATTTTCTTCCTAGTAGCTGCTATAGTGCTGCGTTTTGAACTTAGTATGAGAACAACGCTGATAACGCACTGATGTGTTAGTTGTTGCTCAGTAGTGTTTACACTAGTCAAGGACTTTTTCAGCTTCCCATGCTCTGCCAGGTGCACAAGAAGCTGGGAAGGGGCACAGCCAGGACAGCTGACCCAAAATGGCCAAAGGGCTATTCCATACCATATGGCGTCACGCTCAGTATAGAAACTGGGGGAGCTGGCCGGGGGGGCAGCGATCGCTGCCCGGGGACAGGCTGGACATCGGTCAGTGGATGGTGAGCAATTGCATTGGACATCACTTGTTTTGTATATTCTTTTATCATTACTATTATCATTATTATTATTATTATCTCCTTCTCTGCTATCCTATTAAACTGCCTTTATCTCAACCCACGGGTTTTAGGTTTTTTGGTTCCCTCCCCCATCCCGCCGGGGCGGGGTGAGGGTGAGTGAGGAGCTGTGTGGTGCTTGGTTGCCGATTGGGGTTAAACCATGACACTCAACATTGCCATTACTACAGAACAGTAAGATAAAGAATGAGGAATAGGGGACTTTGTGAATGCTCACCATCAATGTATGCTGACCTCAGTCGTGAATATGGGGACACTACAGTACCATGCTGAAGGAAGGGGAGCTAAATCTCAGGTCTAAATGATCATTTTAAAATCTTAATGTATCAAAAAAACAGGCCAGTGATGAACTTAGAGAAATTCTGAAGGTGCTTTCAGTTATACTATTATCCAACCAGTTCCAGTCATAATTAAGGGATCACAAAGAAGGTATAAAGATGAATGAAACTTGATGATGAGAGAAAACACAGTCTGCATTCAAACTAACTGTACAAGGTATCAACTTTTTTTTTAATAGGTAATTTGTCTCTATGAATGATAATGAAATGTTGGCCATTTTGTGGGGACTGTCATAGGAAAACAAAAAGTACTCAATTTAACTAGTACAAATGATGAAATTTTGCATCATCAGTGTTTCCACAGTCTGGCAAATAAAAACAAAACCAAACAAAAAAAAATAAAAACAGAACAATTGCTTCTGATAAATTTTTGTCACTACTTTGTCTCCTTAAAATGAGTGTAGGCTCAAAACTTCTCTGTTTATATTTAACATGTTATAAGGTTAAATATAATCTTGCTATATCCTGTAAAATTAAAATGTGTGAAAGTGTAATTATAACATTAATGCTAGTCCCCTAAAAGGAAACACCATGCACTTGCAGAACAGTGCTTGGTAGACTTATCAGACTAATTAGTGGCTAATATCTGGACATTAACTCCTCAGAGCCTAACAGTTCAGTGATCCTTTTTTTGGAGGAAAAGGGAAAATACAGACTGTAGAAAGATAGTTGCCTACAGAATTTATTTTTTGGTAGTGACAAAGAGAGAGAGAGAGATGAGAGAATAAAGAAAAGCAGTGAGAGATGGGAACAGAGATGTTTTTCCATAAATTTATTATGTAATCATACCACCATTTGATATAAAGTAGCATATGGCATGAAAGCATGTGCTACAGATGGAGTCCACAGCTACACAGACATCTGGCACCCAGGTATTTGAGTTTGTGTCTGCCAACAGGCAGGGGTTTTTCAGAGTTTATTCACCCACTAATTCTTCACAACAGTTTCGGTATTTTGTCTACGCTTTTCATCTGCACACTAGTACAAGGGGGTTTTTTGCACTACTTTATGTAGACTTCTTGTGCTGGGTTGTCCCCAGGTGNTCCAATTTCGAAAATCAATTGGAAAGTGTCTCTTCAGAGGTTATGGTGATGATAGAAAAGAATGCTAGTACTAAAGAAGCTTCTGTGCAGACAAACAAAGAATGAAAGTCTTTATTTTTGAAAAGTCGTTACTACAGAAGCATACTATTGCTGNAGCATATGGCATGAAAGCATGTGCTACAGATGGAGTCCACAGCTACACAGACATCTGGCACCCAGGTATTTGAGTTTGTGTCTGCCAACAGGCAGGGGTTTTTCAGAGTTTATTCACCCACTAATTCTTCACAACAGTTTCGGTATTTTGTCTACGCTTTTCATCTGCACACTAGTACAAGGGGGTTTTTTGCACTACTTTATGTAGACTTCTTGTGCTGGGTTGTCCCCAGGTGGCAGCTAAACTCCCACCCAGCTGCTCACTCTTTCACCTGCCTCAGTGGGACAGGGGACAGTATAGGAAGAATAGGAATGAGAAAACTCATGGATTGAGACAAAGACAAGGAGATTGCTTATCAATTACTGTCACAGGCTTGTCAATTACTATTTCAGGTATCAGGAACCAGCAAAACAGAAAAAGAAACAAACATTTACACACTTAGGGAAAACAACTTTCCTTTCCTGTTCTCAAGCACAACTTCACTCCAAATTCCTCTCCTCCCCTTCATTATTGCTGCAGGTTATGCTCAGCCCAGTCAGTGAGGCAAGGGATGGTGCAGGGGTGTTGTTGTTCCTCTCCACACTCATTCCTTCACCCTCCTTTCCGCTCCTCTTCCTTCCACCTCCTCCAGCCTTAGTGTTCCCTTTGCTGTTTCTTACTCTTTTCTTTCCTCTGTCTCCCTGTGGATTTTTTTCCTGCTCTTTCTTAAATACACTTTCCCAGAGGTGCCACCACCTTGGCTGACAAGCTCAGCTGTGTCCTGTGGTGGGTCCATCGGAGCCAGCTGCAACCAGCTGGAAGTGACTGTGTCCGGCATAGGGCAGCATCATGCCTCTTCCCACAAAGGCCAGCCCTGCAGCTCCCCACCCCCTCACCACCAGCACCTTGACACCTGCACCCAATGCCCTTCTATATTCTGCAAAATAGGAGTTGTGAAGTTTGTTTTGGTCCATTTGAATAGCTGGTTGCTTTTTTGTCAAGGGCAATTATGCTGAGGTAACAGGTCAGTGAGAAAACATTTTGCTATGATTTATGTTAAAGAAAAATCAAGATTAAAGATATTTTTAATTGAAGGTGGAAATACCTATAATTTTTGTGGCCTAATTTCACAATTTTGGACTGTACCACTGGGGAAATTCTACCCTTCTCAATGACTATCTCTACAGCTGTCGCATTATACTGTATTACATTGTTCTACTATACCTGAGGAGCAAAATTCCCTGCCATGGTCTTCACTAAAAAGCTCTCAGAAATATTTAATGTATTTTGGATGTGGCATCTCAAGTTTCAAATTATTCACCATCTTCATGAAAAATGGATATGCAGAGTCCTAAATTGGTTTGAATGTTATTGACATGTGAGGCATCATTTACCATGTATCTGTGGCACCTCATAGAGCTGTTACAAAACACTGAAGTCAGGTCTAACTTCTTCCCCATCTGCATAAATGTACAGAGCTGTATAGATCCTGCTGGATGACCTAAGACAACAGAAAGTACTACCCAGTGTACCGGTTTTAGCTTAGATAGAGTTAAATTTCTTCATAGTAGCTCCTATGGTGCTATGTTTTGAGTTTTAATGAAAAGTCTTGCTAACACAGGGATATTTTAACTATTGCTGAGCAGTGCTTACACAGAGTCAAGGCCTTTTCTGCCTCTCACCCTACCCCACCAACGAGTAGGCTGGGGGTGCACAAGGAGCTGGGAGGGGACACAGCCAAGACAGCTGACCCAAAATGGCCAAAGGGGTATTCCATACCATATAACATCATGCTCAGCATATAAAGCTGGGGGAAGAAGAAGGAAGGCTGGGACATTCAGAATGATGGCATTTCTCTTCCCAAGTAACTGTTATGCGTGATGGAGCCCTGCTTTCCCGGAGATGGCTGACCACCTGCCTGCTGATGGGAAGTAGTGAATTAATTCCTTGTTTTGCTTTGCTTGTGCACACAGATTTTGCTTTATCTATTATCTCTTTATCTTTATCTCAGCCCATGAGTTTTCTCACTTTTACCCTTCCGATTCTCTCCCCCATACCACTGTGGGGGGAATGAGTGAGTGGCTGCGTGGGGCTTAGCTGCTGGTCATGTTTAAACCACAATACCCAGTGAAAAAATTAAGGCAATTTATGGACTAAACAAAACAACAGAGATGTTTTCTTTTGACAAAATATCTACAGAGAAGCTATAATATCTGAAAAGATGTTTGACTTTGCCCAGAGCACACTCTCTGCCTTGCCCAGGTTTGCCTTTTGCCAAACTGTTTGTCATCCATCAACTGATTGCATTTATCCTTGGGCTTGGCTATAAGATTGTGGCTCTAACTTGTGAAGATGTCATCTGCTTTTTACTGGCACTCGAATCAGTGGTCTGGCACCCTCATGTAGATGGTGCATTCAGAAAATAGAGCAGAGTGTTCAGTCCTGGAGTGCAAGGCTTGGGACAATCAAGGCATCTGTCAGGCAGCACAAGAGCAGGCAGGTATCTGCCCTGTCTCCAGGAGAGCAGTTTGCCTGTTGTCTCACATGGTAGCAGGGGTTCCTCTTCTGGAGCACTGTCTTATTCAGTAACGTTTCAGCAGCATTTCTTTTTCACAACTATCTCTCATGAGCCAGAAAAGGCACTTTTTTTTTTTGTGGATTATGTCCTTGATGTACAAGGCGAGATATCAGCTCTAATGTGAGAACAGTTTTATCAGGAAGATCAAAGACAACTTGTCAGGCATGTGAAAAAATAGTTTGACATATTTTTCTTTAGATAATATATCTTTTACTATTTCCTTAAGTACAATCAATATTGTATTCACATTTCCCAGGATGATAAACGAAAAATATTTAAAGTTTGGTTTTTTTTCGTCTTCAGAGTTGCAAGTCATTTTCTACAGTAGTCTAGTTACTGGTGGATTCTCTCAGATGAACTCATTTGAATTAATCTGTCTTACCTGATGCGACTCCTTTGAATATTATATTTTGTAGCAAGACAAATGTGTATTTGATACCTTTTCTTGCAGGAAGAAAGTTGTATTTGTTGCAGAAAGATGATTACTGCTTATTCAGATGTAATCCCTTACAATTTATTTAGATCTTGCTCCCTGACTAACATATGCAGCACAAACACACACAAAAGCAAAGGAATAACTAAAGGTTGTATAATTGACATTTATTTTCTACCACAAATCTCTAAGTATTCACATGGCCATCTAACCTTTATCTAATTCTAGACATTGCTCAGTGTTTTGGGTTTTTTTTTCATAAGATCTTGCATCCATTTGGCTACAGATTTACTAGATGTGAGGATGACATTTTCCATATCATGGATATATGTGATTATGTTGGGGTTTATAAATAAAATTTCAGGAAAACATGAAGACCTTTTTTTGTCCATATAAAAATAATGCTCATACTAAGCACTGAATAAGCACAGGCTTTTATGAAAGAAAACATAATATGTGACAATGTAATCAAAGATTATATTTTAATTTGCTTTTATCAGTGGGGAGAAATTGAGAATTAGAAACCTGGCAATTGCTAAGTTTTGGGCATTTGACAGTACAATTTAAAACTCCTTTAATGTTTGTTTAATGTTTGTTTCTATATGAAAGCTTGTGTTTATTTAAAATTACAGATTATTTTTATCCCAGAACTTGTGAATTTAAAGCACCTCTAGATCTTGGCTTTTTAATGTATATATGTCTTGTTACTGTATTTAGTTTACCATTTGATTTTGCAGGTGTCAGTCTCTTGACTGTTCAAGTAGCAGCAAGTTAAGTGAGCAACACAACGTGCAGATAGGAATAAAAGGAGTGTCTTCAGTAGCCAGACTGCCTTAAGCTGTTTAGAGAACTTCCCCTGTGGCTGGTTCAGATGAATGAGCATAATTAACATGAATCTCCAGTGGCAATGCAGATGACAAATGCGTGGTTATGCGGTGAAAAACTCTGCCTTTATGTTACCAAGATCTGCTGCTCTGATTGTTAATTTTTTTTTTTTCCTCTCTCTCGCTTTGGGGTATTTTAAAAATAACAAAAAGATTCTTGCTCACAAAATAATAACAAGTCAGTGAGTACTATATTAGGCTTATCATTAAATTCAGGGCCTCCATGAATAAGGAGTTCTAGCTAATGAAATAGAAAGTGAAAGATCAATACCACTCAAGTAAATACAATATAGGATCCAATCTACCACTCCTGATGCTTTGATGGCAAAAATTCTAATTTTCACAACACCCATAGAATTGGGATGATAGCAGTCTATATAAGTGTTCTGTAAAATAAGGGCATGGGAATCTATGTGACTCCGTAAGCAACACCAAGATTTTTTTCTCATCAAATATCTAATTAAAGCAGTAACTGGGTCCAAGTCAACTAATCAAAATATGTGAAAGCACATTTTTATCACAATCATTAAATTCTATAGCAAGGACATGGCTCTGGATCATGTCATGCAAATTAACATTTCCATGGAAAGCAGTTCAGTGGCAGAAGCGTTACCTAAGTATCACTTACTATTGTGCTCAGGAAGGCTAGAAAACAGAGCTCAAGAAAGGTACCAGAAGCAACACAGTTTCAGGAATTCAGGAACAGCGACAAAAGACCCATCCTAGCAAAACAGTCCAGATTTGTCTTACATAATGTACAGTGCAGAGTCATGATCAACATCAACTCTTGTACCAAACAGAATATTTCAATAAAGTATTCGCCCATTAGAAAGAAAGCAATTGAAAATACTTTGATCTCTGCTAAGAAGCTGTGCTTAGGAGCTATGAAAGGAGAGATGAAAAATGGCACTATTCAATAGGCCAGTCTTTTGGCTCAGCTTCTTAAGAAGTATTTAAGTCCTCATTTCTGCTGTCTGTATTCTGTGTTGGGTGCATGTGAGCTTTTAAGGAAAGTTTGATTTTTCATGCGTTCACACCTATGAAGACCATCCTCCAAAATTCCACATAACATACTGCATCTTGTATGAGTTTTTTTCTAAAGGAAATCCCTAATGTGTTTGGGCATCCGTTCATCTTTTGGAAACACATAGATTATGATTTACAGATCTGATGATCTATCCTTAAATAGTTTTATTCCAGAGGTTAATTCTTCTTACTGTGCATTGTGCCTGATTTCTTTTCTGAATAATCTAACTTTCACTTCTAGTCAATGGCTTTCACTGGGCATCTCTTTGCTAGAATGGTAGACCCTCTGGTGTTGGCTTTTTCTCCCATGATAGAAAAAGAGATGACCAGACTATGGTTTTATATTATTCAGCATGGCAACCCCTGCTTTCCACGGTTGATTCTGTAGGTTAAGCATTCAGGCTTCCTATTCATGCCTTGTCTACTTAAAATCCTGCTAATTGGGGCACATTCATTGGAGATGTTAGTTTTGAATTGACTCCGGCAGAAAAGGAAGTCTGAACTTGGGCCTCCTACCTTCCTCAGAAAATATTCTGTCACAAGATATTTTAGAAAATACACCCACAGCCTCCTCTTCTCTCCGTGCTTTTTAGGAAAGTAGCAACTGAAACTCCACTGCCTTACAGCTTAGTTCTGTCAGTTTGTCTGAGAATACCATCTAGGCTGAGGTTTCCCAGGGGACTGAAGAGAAACACTGAAATTCTACATCCTAGCTGGGCCTAGTCATGATATAGGAAAAAGCCACTTGAAACCAGAAAAATATGAAAGATTCATAAAGATGCAGTTCTGGTCGTATGAAAAGGATAAAGACAAGAAAGAATTCCTACAAAGTATGGGCTGTCTTTACATGGTAGCCAAGTGAGATTTTTCAGAATTACAGTTTTAACTTGGTGGGTGTTATCACTTTAGAACATATAATCCTTCTAAATCTGGCCTTTCCAATATAACAGAAAGCATCATGGCTTTCTACAGAGTAAATGAATGACCAAACAGACTAAAGCACTTTACAAATACATACTGATAAGCTGATGAAAGAGTTTTGCCCACTAAATGAGCAATAACACTTTATTTATCCAGAAAGCAAATGCATTTAAATATTGCAACATTTATAAGCTACCATTGTCATAACAAATTAAAGCAAATACTTTCCTGCTTTGAATAAAGAGGCCTGAACAGCTACATGGCTGCAGCCACATCACTTAACGCAGGAGGACACACTGCAGCAGCCAGCCAGCATTATTAGACAGCTCTTCTTCTTTGTAGCTTTATGCTCTCCCCATTCTTCTTTAGTAAATCTATGCTCAGCAGAGTTGAGAGACATTGGCCAAAAAAAAAATCTGTGAGAAGATTTATATCAAATTAATTCCCTATGACCACTGCAGTTCCAATTAGGATGCCCCACTGTAAATTTTTGACACTGCAAATCCTAGTCGCAGCCTAAGGCCTAACCATGTACAGATTTAACAAGGACTTTAATCTGTTCACATGAATGCATTTATGCATTAAGCTAACCTACAGCTAAGTCTTTACAGTCATATCATTATAAGAGTCACAATCTTCTTCCAGCTGCAGTTACACTGGCTGAAAAATTACTGTCCCCTGCCCCTGAGGCGACTGTTGTCTCTCTGACCTGCCATGTAAGTATTCCCCAGGCCTTTTTATTTACAACAAACCAGGACTGCTTAAAAAAATTAAATAATATATCCATGCTAATCTGGTTTACATGGACTAAAGTGATCCCACAAGCACCTGAACTGGGGTACCTGAAGATGTAGTAGCCTCTGGCACTAATGCTCTGGAGACATGCAACTTCATTTAGCAGGGTAGCAGCAGGAAGAGAAAATGTGATGACCCTTTGTCCCTCTTTCTCTCCGTAGATCTAAGGAACAAATTGCCTGGTCTGAGAATTGCCTGGTCTGAGAAACTCAGTCGTTCTTATTTACTTATCCATTTATTGATAAGTCCAGTAAGAATTCTGATTCAATTTATCTGAAATTTCATTTTGTCCAGATGAGATAAATGACCTGTGACACCCCCCACAAATTAACAAAGATTAGTTTTGAGAGACAGCAATCTGATTAATCTTATGTGTAGAAATGCCACAAGATGATTATGTAAACACAATCATTTACAGCTGTTATACTATAGAAAACTATTAATAATTTCTAAAATTATGTCCTTATCTCATCTGCATGATAAACCAAAGAATCATTTAAGAAACCCCAAAAATGTAGAACCAGGACATGCTAAATTATATGGTAGTGTAATTGTGACAGATTGTAAGGCTCAATATGCATTTCTGTGTATGCATATAATAGTGTATCCATTCTCTCATCAAAGATTTAGGCTAATTAAGAGGAAGACATTTTGGCAGCCAAATTAATTTTAGATAGGACATGAAGTGATAGTATCTCCTCTCTAAGCAAAGAAATGTCCAGATAAAAACATTCAAAGAAGTTATGTTTTACTACTTTTTTTGAGTCAGAGAAAAATATTAGGAAAAACAATATTAGGAAGAGAATAAGTTTAAAGAGTAGATTAAAAAATAGGTGCTATTTTAAGGGTGAAGTAGAAATAGCCAGTTGTGTTTAGTTGGTATGTATACATGGAGAAAGAGCGGAAAGCTATTAACTCCATTCACAGCAAAGAGCTATTGTGCAGCCAAGTGAAGGCTCAAGAATCTGAGACAGAAAGAAAGAAAATTAGGCACACAAAGGAATTAATGGAATGAAAAAATGAAGACTTTTGAGCTTTAACACTTTTATTCTATTTTTAAAATTGGTTTCTTAATTTGATTTCTCCATTGGGACAGGTTATAATCCTGAATATTTTGTATGTAAATAATCTTGTTCTAACAATCTGTAATAAAATAAACATTTAAAATTTTCAAAATGGTTGATAAAATGACTTTTTTATATAACTACACTACTGAACACTTATACTGTATTTTTCATTTTCAAAGTGCTCCATCAACATTAACTAATTGAAGAAATGTTCTGATAAAGGTTTTTGATAAAGTCCATTACATAAAGCTATTAAGGAAGCTTGGTGAGTGCTTGATGAAAAGCAAAGTATACTTATGGCATATATATTTAATACAAGGCAGAAATACAAAAATTAACAATAAATGGTCAATTCACATACTGTGTAAGCAGTTATAGTAGCATGAAATGGGAAGTAATTATACCAGCCCTGCTTTAGGAAAGCTTAAGCATATCAGCTGTTTGATAGGAGGCAACCTCATATTAGTATGGTCTCCTGCAGTGAAAAAGATCCAAGTAACTTAATGCAGAGTACTCACAGAGATATTTATATCACCTGAGGGACACGCTTACACTTCAAGCTATCAAATAAATAAATAATAAAGAAGAAGCCAAAAATTGTGTTCTTCTGGAAAGGTCCATATCTCTTGGGGATATTCCTTTCGTACTTAAGCAAGGAAAATGTGTGGTGCAACCTCATGTGATTTATTTGTTTGATATCCTGAAACGAAGGGTCTTTATTTTGTTGGAGATGCATTAACTCCCCTAATGTATTGCAGTAAAACACAACATTTTTATTACAGAACTAACATATTTCTCTTTTTTGCTAGGTACATACCATTTGCCACCCTGCACACAGAGTGTGGAATTCCATCCAGCAAAACGTACGACAGGTCAGGCACAGTTAAACTCAGCCTCTACATTAGCCAGAAGTTGTATGCTCCAAGATTGCTCTAAGATAGAGCACTTGACATGTCAGCTGTCCTACCCACCTCCCAACTGTTAACCCTATGATAAACCTTCAGCTTCAGAACCCCAAACAGAAGTATCTGTGTTCTCTTACCTGCTCCCCATTGTCTGGTGCTCTTTTCTCTAGAAAATTATCCCCACTTTTATGCTACTTGCCTGTAATTCTATGAGCAAGAATATCAGTAATAACTAGTAAATCTCTTGTTCATTCATCCTGAATTACATGGAGTGGATACCATGACTAAAGGAAGCCAGGAATAATTTAGCACCTATTTATCATGGAAATAAGAGTCCTTTATAATCAGACCTTCAAAGATCAGAAGGATAATGATCTCAAAATAGGGCTTCAAAACATACCATTACTATGCATCTGGCTTCAGACATATCCATCATTAAAATCTGTATTACAATATCTGTGCTAAAAATCTCATAGCATTGATCCAAGAGACTTATCAATCATCATGATCACAAAGGGCTACTCAAGGATAGCTGGAGATGAACAACTGTTGCCACCAAGGTGACGAATTCATCAGTGAATGAGAATTTGAAGTGACAAGGATGAAGTTTTAGGTGTATTTGTATAGTAGCAGGCTCCAAGAATAGAGTTGCTTCTTCTGAGACAGAACAAGTAAAATAGTACAGATGGGCTTGGCTGTTCTTGAAGACTTAATTGATATAAACAGAGAATTTGGAAGTAGCAGATGTCTTGCAGAAGTTCAGACTTGGAGTAGAGCTCACATTAGCTGGTCTTAAAATACAGACCCCTGCAGAGGGATTGGGATAGGGTTTTTCTGACCAACAAAGTTGTAAATAGTGAAACATCTGGGACATATAATACAATTCATTAAATATAAAGGTTTCCCTTTACTGATTTCAGGACAGGGCAATGAAATGTAAATGAGTGGAAATCTGTAGAAAGGTAAAAGCACATTGCAAGGTTACATAGAGATAGGAATTTTCTTATTTAGTGGTCTGTAGAATAACAAAACATCAATTAGATTAGGCTTGTGGCAAAATTAAGCTTCAGAAATAACTGTATAATCAGGAAGATGCCAATGTCTTGTTAATTTGGTGTATATGCATTCAGCTTTTGCTATTTCTTTGGAGAGAAACTAATTTGATTTTTCAACACAATGACAGCTATAAATATCAGAAGCTTAGCTTCCTATAGTATCTACAGTTATGTGTGTCTGCTGTTTTTTCTGTTGCATCATGCTGTAGAAGGTTTAGTCATACAATTTGACAGCATAAAATCATAGAACCATAAGAAACATAAAACTGAAAAAGATCTCAGAAGTTCGTCCAATTGTGTCCATGCACAAAAGATCTTTCCTTTAAGATCTTCAGTGATGGAGACTCCTCAGGCCTTCCAGACAGCCAATCTCAGCATTCAGCTTCACTGGCAAACTGCTAGAAACTTCTACCAAATATTTTTCCTTGCTGCAGTTTGAGCCCATTATTTCTAGTACTGGGCATAGTGAATAGGCTATTACCTCTCTTTTTGAACCAGCTTTCTATGACTTTGAAAGCTGTTATTCCTTGTCTTAATCCTCTCTTCTGTAGCTTTAAATAAATCAAATATCTTCAACCTTTTCCCATGCTCTATAAACCCCTAATCATGTAACTAGTTAAAAAAAGTGAAGTTAGAACTGCAGTAGAAATATACTGAAGGGCAAGAAAGATTTTACTCTCTCAGCCTAAATAATGACAGAAAAACCATGAGTCATTACTGGTCCTATTAAAACTGTGTGTGTTTTCTAGAAATAGTTTAAACTAGAATGACCAAGGGTACAACATCATCTCCTTCCAACTAACTAGGACCAGCTACCTAACTTTTTGGTGTTGTCATGCTGTAATCCTTTTTGTGTTGTCTACGTATGATTCTCACCCTTACCTCTACTTCACTGAAGTGAGAGATGAGGGCTGGGCAGAATCCACAAACCTGACTTCACCTTTAGGTATTATGGATCTGAGGGAATTTGGCCCGGTCTTTAAATTCTTATCACACCTCTAAATCTTGGAGTTACCAACTGTCTATCTAGTGATAGTCTACTGAGAAAGCACTATAAAGTCTTTTCCACTTTTGCAGATGCCTCTGTCATCCCTTGTGTTATTCAGACAGGGACTGCCAGGTAACAAGTTATCCAGATCACCTTGAGTCTTGGAAAGGGGGCGAGTCCTCATCTGCCAGCAGCTATACTGGTTAGAAGCACAGTTCCTGGAATTCCCCAAAGCTGCGTTTAGTTGGCAGTAATGGGCCACATAAAAAGTCAACAGGCCACCTGAAAATCTGTAATGGCATTAGGTAACCTAAAAATCACAGTGACTTCTTTCAATGGTTGTGAAGAAAAGTTTCTCACAGGTATGCTCGAAGTAGTGAAGTCTGCAATTTCTTTCAGGAATATTTGAAACAGGTTATTATGAATCAATTTCCAGTTCTAGATTGATTCTCCTGCTTCTAGGTTGCAATTGGTTAGGTCTCTGAAAATGAGTCACTGGGACTTTTGCAGCTTTGCTATTGATTCTGTTCTGGCCTGTAAAGCAGTGGCCTATGGGATCTATTTACTGTGTTTAACTCCAACGCTTGTTCATTTATATTTAATTCACACCTACATTAAAATACATTTGTATAATAAAGAAGGTGTCAGAGGCAGCTTATTTTACATGGGGGTTTATCTTTCTAGTCTCTTCTGCTACATTGGTGTTTCTGACATTTACAAGAAAAGGAGTTGTTTGTACTTTCTTCCATGGCGTGCATTTTAATATACTGGTGCAAATTTACCTCAGTCGGCCATTATGATCATCAGCTACTCACCAGTATCACCTACACTCCTGCATTACATGGCATTATTACAGTCTATAAACTGCACAGTCATGCTATTATTTAGAAATTCTGTGTTCCTTCTCAGTACTCTTACCTTAAAAATAGATTTTTTTGTGATGCATTATCATGTTAAGGTTTTTATTGGTATGGGGTTCTCCACATTTTTAAAGGAAGTCTGTAGCAAATTTTTCTAACACTTGCTAGTATGGAAAGAGTCAAGCAACAGCACCAGTTTTGAGCCAAGGAAGCAACACTGTGGAAACCAGGCTAAAGTCTTGTTTGGAGGCTAATGATACAACCACTGAACAGAAACAGGAATGAGAGTTCAACAAAGAAAAAGAGGTAGATAATTGTTGAGAAGGACAGAGGGCCCTAGAGAGCATTCAGGGGACTGAGAGTAAGTGGGGAAAGCCACTGGCTGGATCAAGAGTCTACACCAGAATAATACATAAACAGGGTTGCTGTTTGCATGTCAAAAACAGACTTAGCAGCAAGAGGGGAAGCTATACTCCTCTCATCCCATTACCAGTATCTAGTAATGTATCACATAATCCATGTCCTACAGTCCCCATGCAGCTCTTCTTTTCTTATTTCTGTATCAATATCATTGTGGTATCCAACTCTTATATTGAAGTCTGCAGATGTTTACAGATCTGGTGATGGATTCATCAGCTTCCTCTAAATTCTTTGCACTCCTTGGAAATAAAGCAACTACAAACCTGAAGCTAACCGACAGAGATATTGGACTCGTGTGCCCTTTCTATCACTACAGAGGTATAATGAAGCTAAGATAGCCCAGTGAATTTGTGCCTTTGGTTTTCAGCTGCTTTGACGTCTTGCACACTTCAGACTTTTTTCCTTTCTTAGCTGGTGTACACTGAGGGTAGCACTTAAAATGAAAGGAGCTTGGCCAATGTGAAAACATGGCAACTTAGTCTTATGGCAATACCTTGGTTTTCAGCTGGGATAGAGTTCATTTTCTTCCTAGTAGCTGGCATAGTGCTATAGTTTGGATTTAGTATGAGAATAATACTGATAACACTTATGTTTTAGTTGTTGCTGGGAGGTGCTTACACTAGTCAAGGACTTTTTCTTTCAGCTTCCCATGCTCTGCCAGGGGCACAAGAAACTGGGAGCGGGCACAGCCAAGATAGTTGATCCAAACTGACCAAAGGGCTATTCCATAAAATTTGATGTCATTCTCGGTATATAAACTGGGGGGAGTTGGCCAGGAGGCAGCGATCACTGCTTGGGGACTGGCTGGGTGTTGGTCAGCGGGTGGTGAGCGGTTGTATCATTTGTATTTTTCCCTCCTTGCGTTTTGTTTCTCTTTCATTGTTTTTTTTAATTAAAATTATTATCATTGTTGTTGTTATTATTATTATTTTATTTCAATTATTAAACTGTTCTTATCTCAACCCACAAGTTTTCTTACTTTTACCCTTCCAAGTCTCTCCCCATCCCCACCGGGGGGAGGAGGGTGAGCGAGCAGTTGTGTGGTGCTTAGTTGCCAATAGGGGCTAAACACAACACATTGAAGGTCACTCTTGTCCCTTCATTCTTTCCTCTGTTGGACATTAAGTAACAGGTAATGTGTTAATTAATCAAGCTTACCATTTACAAAGTTGGTAAAACATTTTTTCTTTTACAGAAATTCAGTAAGGTTGTAGGTTGTTTTAAACAAGAAACTTCCTCCTACCCATTGCTACACCTCTACACTCACAATCTTGGTAAGAAAGGAATTGACTCCCTGATCTCTGAGAGTATCTGAACAACACTTTCATAAATAGCCAGACTTAGCCATCCTGTGGGTGTACTCCTGCTGTGTACGTGTATGTGGCATGTAAACTATGTCCGCTTGCCTTGGCAACGGGTAGAGCAAAAGTGTGTTCTGACCAACTGAGAGAACAGGCTTCTACTTTTCATCAAGCACATTTAGTATGCACATGCTCACGGTAGGGATCTAGTATGTGGCACCGCAAATGATACAGTTAGCTAACATTGGACAGTGGGGAACTGAATGAGTCATTCACAGATTTTTGTAAGATACTCCAAAAACAGTAGTTGATTAAACACTCAGCTTGGCTATAATGTAGAAGTTCAGAGGCACCACTCAGATAACCTTGCACAACAGGTGCTTAGCAATCATTTTAGCATGCATTTTCTTACCATAAGTCTCTCTGAAAAAATATATAATTCATTTTCTCTGCAAGATATTTGTGTGAAATATACGTATTTCTCATCAAGTATATTCAGCTTAAAAGCCAATATTGGAGACAGAAGAAACAATAGGTTAAGTGAAACATCAGTATGTGTTTGGAAACTGAAGTAACTTCCATGCTGAAGGAAAAGCCTAGAAGAACTTTAGCTAGAAAAATACAAGTAACTAGTGAAAGACACTTGAAGAAGTTTAAGTGTTTTACTCTATAAGTAAGTACATCCTGTCCTTATTTTATCTTAGTCTTTCTTCACCTTTATTCGTTGCCATTTCTGAGACTGCTAGGTCTTTCTGCATTTAAGAAAGTTACACCACTTCATATTCATAATTGCTCTTATTGGGGCCAAATTTTCTTATGCTGTACATTGGTACAGAGGCTAAACAGTTTCACTAAAAATAGCAAAAATACTGATCATTATTAAAGCTACAGGAATAGACTATAACATTTTCTATTGTTGCATTTCATTAACCATCTGACCCTTTGCTTCCCTACAAGAACCAGAATATACACAATATTTACATGTGATCTAAAGCAGAAATAATAGCAGTGTTTTCGGATTTTTGATGGTATGAGCAATATGAGAAAAGATGTGTAGGTAAATGTATCTTCTATTAGTCTGTTGATTCTCCTTCTAACATTAAGAATGACTTAGAGAAATAAATACTATAGCCTGTCATTTGATCTAATAAAAGATCCTACAAAGCTAAAGGAGAGAAGAATGCCTACAGTAGGCACATCAGACTACCTGTAAAAAAAATTTAGAAATATATTCAATTCTAAAATAATTGTCCATAGATGTAATAGTGAACCTCAGTGCACTCATGTTCCAATTACCCAGACTGAAAACTAAGAACTTAATGCAGCATGAATTCTCCCTAAAAGAAAAGTATGTGGCTTTTATAGCACACAGCAAGCAAATTCAAGTTAAACATTCCTGAGAATGTCTTTCCTATAACCTCACTATTTAAATCTCTCAATTATTGTGTCTCAGATTACCTTGACCATCAGGATTGTACTTGTGAATTGGCAGAGGTTTACAATCAATGGTAAAATTCATATTTCTTTCGTAAGAACAGAATAAGACCCTAATTCAGTCAGAACAAGAAGTGTATAGAGTGAGGGTTCCTAAGGGATGGTACTTCAAAGCAGAGATGTAAATACAAACAAGAGAAGTGTCGCTAAATGGGAAGTGATATATCCATTAGCTGAAATTTCTGGACAGTCATAAATGAGAGACCCATATACTACATTTGCAGTAACTGTGCAAACAGCTATCAGAACAATTGAAAAAATTTAAAAGCTTGCGGCAGGGGAAGGCAGCAGAACAGCCAGTGGGGCAGGTGCAGTCATCTTAAATTCCATAAAATAAAAACTTTCTTCTAAAAGCAGAAAGAATGAGAACTCCTCTCTATCCCTCTGCAAAGACAGGACTTTTCTAGGAACCACCACTTGGTGAGGAAGATGCCATCTTGTATGACTGATGAGCAGCCTGAATGCCATGCACATATGCAGCAGCTCTGGTCCTCAAATTGATAAAATATCTGACAGTAGTTTAACAGTTGCTGAAAGAATTCAGCAACAGGAGTTTAATACAAATGTCCTGGTGACAAAGAATTGTCAAGTCACAGCACAACGCTGAATTCTGAGCATCCAATTTATGTACCTAAATTAGGACACTCGATCTGGCCTTGGTTCACTGCCTAGGCAATAGGGATCCCTCCAGTCTGCCATCAGATTCTGCCTCTTAGCTATTAAAGGGAGCATGTTGATGAAGTTGGTTAATGTGGTAAATACCATCTTTATACCAGTGCCTTAAATAAATCTATACAAACACTGGAATTATTCAAAAGCTGTTTGAAGATGCAAGTAGCATGAATTAACTCTATCCCAGCCAAAACCAGGACAAATTATTCAATCCGGTAGAGAAAAGCAGCATCTATAAGCACAGGCTTAGCATTAAGCAGATTAAACACTTTTATATATCAGGACCTCATGGAAGACTTGTAAGGGTTGGACTGTTTGTTTCTCTGATATCTGATCACTAGAATTTTTTTTAAATCACACTTACTTTATGTTACATGACAACATTCTACCAGCTATGGCATTAATTTGTCCTTTGAATGAAACAAATTCTCTAACACACTCATTATTATTTCCAAAACAAAGTTGTTGAAGATTTTAACTTTCTATGGTATTTTTTTATCATGCCAAAAAGCTCACTTGACTGACATTAGCCTTTTTTCTTACATTTACTGTGCTTCACTGACTATTCGTATTTTCAGAAAATAATCTATTTTGCAGTATGGTGTTATTACGCTATGAAGAAATAAAATATGAACCTGACTAAACTGATAAATTTTGGGGTAATTTTATACAGCACAGAATAATTATGATTATTTTTCTTGGTAATTATAAATGATAATTATATTTGAGGTTACCATAAAAATCTGTGACTTATAAATCAACAACAAATAATTCTGCAGTCATCCAGCTAGCACATCAGTAAACTAGTTTCATTATAGCACCACCAACTGCAAAACCCTTAATAAGTTCAATACAGACAATACAGTACATTTGCCAGTGGCACAAATGAGATTGTATAGCAGTCTTTTTTTAATGTATGGGCCATTTTTTTTCTAGTTTGATGTATTAGTCAATTTTATTTTACAGTTTCCAAGTTTTCTATGCACAACAAGTGCAAGAGAACTAACCATTACTAAATCAGCTCTAACACTGTTAATGTGAGCAGAATGCAGGAAAAGACTATTATCTATTTATTAATCTTGAGTTATGTAGTTACAAGAATATAGAAATAGAGTTTATGTTTTGAATTAGATAATGGACAAAGCACTAACGTTCTGACACTTGCCTATGAATGGTGGCTAATGTATTAATAGCCATTTGCAGCATGCATACTGCAAGACTTTTCATGGTAAGAATAATGCACTTATTCATAGTTGTTGATACAATACCAGCCGAAACAGAAAACTTAAATATTCTTGAAAAACACATACACAAGCACAGCACTAGAGAAGATTTAGTACTTAACAGATGGCTAGTTCTGCAGAGAGGCTTTAACAGATGGTTGTCATGAAGGTCTGGAAAAAAATTTTACTAGATTTTGGAAGTTATAATCTTACCAAACAAGATTTCTCCTCTATTCTCCTGAAGCTAATGTATGGCATTACGTTGTTGCAAGTAAATAATATGAGGTTTTATCTATCACTGGCAACCACTTTTAACACTTTCTAAAACCCAGTGCAAGAAATTAAAAAAATATAATCATAGTTTCTTTACCACCTATTGTTGCTTGGTTTGGTTTTTTTACTCAGTGAAAGCAAGTATGCCCATGCATAAGCTTGACAACAACCTTTTTCTCTGAACATTTGGGAATCCTCATGGCTATGAAGATATCAACTCAAAAGAAATGTCACACCCTTCTGGGGTGCTTTCTTGGGTAACTGCATTGTCAAAGTTGTTTCAAAGTAGGGAAGCACAGGATAATCCTTGAGATCCCTGAATATTTCATGGCTTGAGAGCATTAGATTCTTCATCAATTCTACCACCCTCACGCAAACAAAAATAATTTCAAAAAGAGGAGCAAAACATAAAATTTAAACACAAACCCATAAAATTTAAACTTTTATTATTACTTTATGGGTTTAAAGAATTTTCCATTAATCCAAAAGAAGGAAAAAATAAAACCAGAAAAGACTCACCCAGCAATATTTAAAGAGGAAAAATTCCTTTTGAAGCTTACTATATACTTGCAAAAAATCACCAGGTTGCTAACGGAGAGGTGAGCTGGCTTCAGGATAGCTAAATGTGACGCTTCTTGCCAGGGAAAGAAATCTGTAAAGCAAATGGCAGATACTTTATCAGAAACAAAAAGTGCCTATCAAGAAGAATAAGCTCTGGTCTATTAACGCCAAAGGTGGCATGATGAAACCTTAGTTATATGTTCTTTTGAGATGTCCAGTTTTTAAAAATTAAATCAAACACAGTTATTTGCTGATTTTGTTTCCCACTTATGTCCATGAACAAAGAAATGCTACCTTTCACTACAAGAATAACATATGCATTATTTTTTATTCCTAAACATCAGACTTTGCATGTTCTCTTCTTCCTGCCTCATTTGTATATGTCATAAACTTTAAGTAGTTTTCAGACACTACCCCTCATTCTTTAGGGAAATTGAAGTATTATCAGTGCAAGAGGTTTGAGTAATTTTGGTCAGCAGCTTAACCAAAAGAAGGTAAGAGAAACTATGTGACAGGTGGAGGATTGATGAAAATGATTAAGTGAAACACTTGCAGATTAAATGTAATAGGCAAGATAACAAGGGCCAAATTCTCTGTATGATTTAAGTACAAAGATCCAAGTGAACTCACATGGTTAATCCAATTCTAGATTAAAATCTTAATGAATTTTAATATGTTCTCTCCCATGATTCATTATAAACAAAGATACATGCTGTGATGGTGACAAACATAATGATGTTAATGATTATTTTAATTTACAAGTTATCATAAAAAGACGACTTTAAACAATTATCTACATTCACCTGAGAAAAGTTAATTATTAGTAGTAATATTTACAGTAAAACCTATATTAGATATTTAATACAGTTATATTTTCATATGTTGCATTGTGAAATAAGTCATTCTGCACAGTAACTAACATTTTTAGTTGTTTCAGAAAACTGAAACTTGTATGTGGGTCTTAAATGGAATATTTAACCCTTGCTTGTGAAAATGAAAGATCATTTTACTATTATAGGTAAAATAATTCTTAATGTTGTACAGTAATAAATACTATTCAATTGCAAAAATATTTCACAAAGGGTGGAATAAATCTTCCCTGATTTTGTGTGTCCAAATTAGTCATCTGTAAAGTTCCATTTTAAATGAAATATTTTAGGCAGATGGGATGAATTGAGCTCTGAAGGTACTCATAATTTTAATTTAATTACAGAGAAATCCTGGATCCTTGCTTAGATCAGATATGAGGGGAGTCAACAGAACAGGAAAGAGATACAAAATGTGAACAGCAGGATGAAAACACAGTAGTAGAAAACTTTTTACAGAGAAGTTTGGAAGAATTGCAAGAGCTAGCATTGCATTTCTACATGTATGGGCATCTGCACTCTGGAAACTAAAAATTGAATTCACAGAAGCACTTAAAACAAAAATTCTCATTTCCAGTGAGTGCTGTTATAGTCCACCATTAGTTCCAAAGAAATTCGCACGTAATTACATTTCTGAATATCGGTACTTCTACTGACTTTTAATTATTAAGCTTTATGCTAGAGTGTTTTAGAGTAGATCAGTTTAAAAGAGCCTTTATTCCTATCAGAATAGATGCTTTTTAATACTTTAACTTCCTGAACTGCAAAGTCAAAGAATGTTTGTGACTTGATACGTAAATATGCTTGAGACAATATATCAACAGATTTCCCTCTGTGCTGATCATTCTTGCATACTGAAAGAGAAGTGTTTCACTCAAGTTTTAGCACATATTCTTCAGCATATGACACCTATACTGGTATTTTATAATCTGTGGCAACAGCAATGATAATTAATTATAAAGCAACTCTTTGCTAAGGTATTGAACATCATATATAAATATGAAAATAATTACAATGTAACAGAAACATAATAAAAATCAAATTTACTGTTACTTATTTCACTGAAAAGGATTAAGTAGTAGTAGACTATAACATACCAACCACTAATACTTCTCAATTTTTTTTTCATACAATGATGCAAAGTGCTTCGTGAACAATGACTTAAGTTTTACAGAAAGTCTCAAAGGTGCATTAGGCACAGTAAAAGAATTAATACTTCTGTTCTTTTTAGTAAGGTCCATTGGGACTTAATTTTGGGTTTAACTGTTCTTGATATTGTCTACCATTGCAAACAAATGCATAGCTCTTCAGCTTTCCACCTGCCAGATCTGAGGAACAGATTTTCCCTAATAAGCCATCATATGTCACTTGCTGTTCCCTAGAGAAATGCTTACAAAGTAGAGTTTGGTCTTCCACTTCACAGTTTATTTATTTTTTTCTTATTTATTTGTATGACAAACTGGAATACATTGATGTAGTTGCAGAACATATTTATAGCAGCATTGATCAACTATATAGATCCTAAGTAATTTTTTTTTTCTGATTAAACTGAAATTACAATCAGAAATATTTCAATTTGGAAACATTGGTCCAGAATTTCAGCAGTCCTCGGCTTATTCTCCTTTCATCATCCCAACTTTGAACAATTTATCTTGTTACTCATTAAGATATCTTCTACTAAGAGAGGAAGTGTATTACAGGTGTCTAGGACTGTGTGCATCCCAGAAAATACAGTCTGGTTGCAATATAAAAACCATTTGTTATAAGTTCCAGTTATTGCACTTCCTTATAAGAAGATGGCCACCTTCTAACATTTCTTTCAAGGCAAAGAGACACATTTCTTAAGAACTTCTACAGAATTAACAAACTTCATGGAAATTGCTAGTTTATTTGTATTTTTGTCAAAAATAATTTTCAGTTGAATAATATGTTTGACAAATATTTCTGCCCAGAAGTATATCTGATGTTTGACATGTGGAAGTACATGCAGATAATTGACTAGGCATCAAAAGAATAAGCTAAAACTTGTGTAGCATGGATCTTAGTTTATGTAGAACCAGCTATACTTCTGGTTGGGTTCTGGAAATAGCGCTTTACAGCTCTATGGCTCACATTTCAGTGTTGTTGGAAACTCACGATTTGTAAATAGATGGGAAAAGAGGAGTTGCTCCTGAAACACTCCATTTTACCTATTCTCTTCTGAGGATAAAGTGGAATTAAGAAATCTAATGCATCTGTTTAATAAGAACTTTTCTTTTACTTCATTCTGCTGAGGTTTAAATGTTGTGTAACATCCCACAGTAAACAGCTTTAATATTTTGAAGCACCACTCATCTACCAAATTTCAATTGCTCTACAAATGTTTATTACGAGAAGGATGCCAATGTAACAATCTCATAAATGTTATCTTTGAGATGACTGTCATAGGTCATAAGTGAATCAGAAAAAAAATCAGTATCCTGCAAGCTAGATTTTGCATTTGAAAGGTAAATGGTAAATTACTAAAACAGTATTTGACAACTGACTTTCTTCATGCCTTTTCCAAGTAACCTTGACTGTTATGTTTCTGAAGGTGAAAAAAGTCAAGCAAAGCAAAATAACTAGAAAATATGTTTTTCAAACATAAATGACAAATGTTTTGTTAAAAGGTGAAAATGGAAGTATGGTATTCATGATGCTCAGAGAAGTCATAAATACTCTGTGACAGAACACACATTCTCCCTTCAGTGAAAACAAGTAGTTGCCACCATTGGCAATACCTCAACAGCTTGCAGCTTGGTCTCATGTCAGGCTCAAGCATCAGGCTTGTCATGCTTTCATTTCCTCCTGCCTGCCAAAGTAGTATCCCAATCCACACCTTCAAATTTCTGTCACCAGCCTCCCAGAATAAAACACCAGTCCCCATCCCTTGCAACCTTAGCAAGTACCCTCTCTCTTGCCAGCCCCAGTAGTTACCAACAGATGAGCCGCAACTGCCTGTACAAAGGATCCCACCATAGCTGCATACAGTAACTTGCATTCGCAGTTGACTGTGTGAAAAGCTTCACACCACATTTTGGAGAAGTTCATGTACTACCACAAGTACAATGAAGGCAAGGGAGCACGAAGTAGAAGAAAGAGGTTAGGGCAATGGGAGACATTTTGTCAGTAACCAAATTTAAAATAAAATTTAGAAAAAAGGAAAAGATGAAATGGAGAGTACCAGAGGTCCTCCTTTTCTCCCCAGAAGTCCCCTGACTCTCTCTGCTGAGTCACCTTGAACATAACTCTTGTCTTTTCACTCCTCACATTGAGCCCTAGAATGACCAAGGTGACTCGCTCTCATCACAACTGCTTTACACAGCAACTGTAGCACAAAATTAATTTCCCTTCCCTACTCTGAGGTTTGACCTTCAAAGTCTGTTCTAGCTATTAGAAAGCACTACCTCCTTTTATGCCATCTGACATATAAATGACTGAAGATTTTCCAAGGGAGTTGTTTTTTTTTTTCTGTCCTGCTATACATATCTAATAATCTAATCTGTTTCACAATCTTATCAGTATATGTGACCATCCACTGAGTGACCATTCTTACAACTTGACTTACAGATTCAGTGTAATGCTTACCTGTACTTCTGCTAGATCACATACTGGGCATGATGTAAAATTGAACCTGATTAGCAGAGATTTGACTCTGTTAGTTAAGGACAAATTATCTAAGGATTGTTCANCAGCTGAAACCAGGACAGTGATGATGAAGGACAAGTTTCAACTCCAATAGAAGGATTATTATCGTAAAGGTATAAATATCTATTAAAGCTGTGCATAAAGTAAGATATAATTAATTGTACCAGTATAAGAATAAAAACATGCAAGTTTAACAAGAATTTAATTCCAGTGTTACAATTCTGATAGAATGTGACACCTGTACAAAGAGGTTTTCATCCAACACTTTACATAATCTTAATTTTTTTTTATTTTGGTTAGAGCAGGCTATGACATCATAAAATTGAATGTGTCTGGCTTTAAATTTAAACAGTGTCTTCCTACAACAGAGAAAAATATTGATCTTAATTTTGACCTATTCTGCTGTCAAAGGATGTGTTACTATAAATAATCAAAGAAATTCTTTTGATTAAATGTTCAACTGACTGTACATTGACAGTGTTTATCACAGTAACACAAAGTCCAACAACAACTTATGTTTTAAAGACACATTTTGCTTATAATTTAACTTAAAAGTTTTCAATTCTAAAAGATTTAGGATACTCAGCAGAAATTGCCTTTAAAAATATTCTTATCACTGAACAATTACTACTAGAGAATCAGAGTTTCTATGCATAGGCACAAGTGCTAAATAACCTCTATAAAGTAGTTACAACAAATCCACTTGTTTAAGTAAAAAAGAAATCCTTTAAACTGATTGTAACAGACAGAAGACTTGTTCTGCTTGGTGCTTCAGGACTTACCAGCTAGGTGGCACTGACAGAGCTGCTACACCATTGTTCCGGAACAAGTAACAACAAGCAACCCAAAACCCTAAACACTGACTGGAAGTCAAAGCAAGCTGTCCAAACAATGAACTAATCCGCAGTAGGTAAGACACTGAGTAGTATAAGATCCCAAGCAAACATTGAGACAATCAGCTCTGAAAAAGGTCAGTTCAATTTATTTCTTGATTTCACTATTTTTCCCATATTTTCCTACTCAAATCCATATTATATGCCTGAATTCATGGATTTTTGTGGTACAAAATGCTTCATATATTCAATTCTCATGAGAAAGATCCATCTCAAGAGATTTCAAGGCCAAACTCCTCATCAGATAGGCTGTAATGTAACACATTCGGATATCACTTCTCATTCACCAAAATTTCTACAGAGGTGAAAATGCTCATGTTTTATATATATGCACATATTGTATTGACATCATTAGAGAAATCTATCATAAACATACCAGTGCTGTACAGCAGCACTGCATAGCAGCAACCTGCATAGCAGGTTTACATAGTACTGCCACCCACTTAGTGATCTTATTCATCCATGTCAGAAAGTGCCATGCCAGCAGAACTAGTAATAGCCTCATAATGCTGCACAAGACAGGGCAACAGTACTTGATGCAGATCATCTACATGTTCCACCCATCATATTGGTCAAATGGACACTGCTAAAATCACTACTCGAAGGTTGAAGTGTAAAAAAAAGTTGAATGATTGAATCATTTCTGTTATAATCACCCGCACCAAGCAATGATAAAGATAGAGCAACACAGGAGGGAAAATCAGTGTATTTTTTATTTCACAGAATAGTTTGCTTGATAGTAACTACTTTTTCAGTAAATAAGTCTGTACAGCACGAATGAAGTTGCTGTGCTATGTTAATATTACTAATAGTTTACCATACTTTTCTATCCATCTTTCACATTTGTAATATATTGAGGCAGCCTATTCCAAACAAGATGTAGTTTCTCTCCTTCTGTTCTGGAGTGTTGTCTTCTCTCACTTCAACCAGACTCATCCTGCAAGACCTGTGTCAGGTGCAGCAGGAGCCAGAGGCTCCCCAGGTCCCTCAGGGCAGGGCCCAGCAGCCAAGGCTCATCCCACTGCCCAGGCCAGAAGCAGGGCAGCTGGGGTGCACCATTGGCAGCCCCAGCCCTGGGCATCAGGTACCTCTCTGGGGATGTGCAGGGCAGGGCTGTGGGGAGCTGGAGACTGGCCCTGATGTGGTATCACTGTGGTAGGGACTGATGGCCTTGGGAGGCTGAAATGGGACCCTGGGCACAGTGGGGGGAGCCCTGGGAAGATGGGAAGGGACAGCAAGAACTAACAGTACCCCCAGGGCCCCGACAACCCATACCTCAATGCTGGGCACTATTTTCTGTACAAAATTGCAGACAAACTGAAGAATCCAGCCAGCATAATCTGTTATAGCAGCTCTCTCTTTTGGCTTTGTAGGTACTATAGACAGTACCTACAACAGCTGTATTCATGTCTAGTTTAGATGGGGAGGGATTCTCCACAGGAAACAAATGCCTATGACTATATATTCAGACCTACTCTTGATCTAATGCAGTACCAATATATTTTTTTTGTTGTAAAGGAATTCATTATTTTTTAAATAGGCAAAACAATCTTTGGCAGGAAAATTCCAGATTTATCAAAAAATTCCTCAGAGCTCACCCATTCCGGTCAGTTTTACAACAGAAGAAACTGAAAAAGCAGGTAGTACAATCATTTCCCACATAATTCTCTGTATCATGAGAAGGAAGAGTTCCTCTTTTTCAGTTCACACAATCACAATCTCAACTTCTTTTCCCACTTAGATGTAGGGGTACATACAGTGAAAGAACAGGGTTATACAAATACAATCACCTTAACTATTCTACTATTTTCTGTTTAGGAATAAAACTATAGGATTTGATTTATCTTGCTTATAAATTTGGTTCATTTTCAGTGGGTTTTCTGCCTCCACTTCCCCCAGTGCTTTCTCACTCCAGTTTTCATGCAATTTAAGTGAGACACTCAAGGATTGATTTCTTGATTAGCTTATGCAAAAGCTGTGTTCATCCTTCTGCATTGCTCACTGCCAGTTTAGGGAGGGAACAAAAACAAATAAATATGTACCTCTCACTAAAGCTAAAAATAAGTTATATCTATTTGCAGTTGAGTTGGCTATCCTCATTTACAGAGTTATAGGGGTTCCCTCCCTCAGGAAATTCTATTTGGATATTTGTTTATCATTAATTGCCTGCCTTTCCTGTACACTGGATTGATAAAGTTCTGTGGCCCAGTTTTATACAACCTAACTGAAAAGCTTAGGTTAAAAAGCATTTTGGAGAGATTATACTCCTACGATACCTTTGGATACAGTGATTAGGATCATTTGTGGACTTAAGCTCCCCTATAAAAGGACCATTTATTCCCCAGTGACCTCTCAAAAGTTATGGGTAGTTTCACTTCTAACTTGAGCACCTCCATCAGTCCTTTGAGGAAAGACACACTACGTCTTTGCCACTATACTAAGACATGAAGACCACCACAAATATAAACTAACTATGCCAAATCACTAAAAGTGATTTTTTTGTAGTGTAAATACATTTTCATCTGCTGGTTTATGCTGGCTCTTCGGTATCAGTTAAGGACTGTATGTTTTTTCATCATTGCCTGACCATAATTAGGTTGGTATGTAGTAACCCTGGACTGATTTGAAGGAAAAAATGTTTCTCTAGCCAGCAGTAGTTGTCTGTAATAACAAATGATGAAGTTTTCCATCAGATTTCTAAACTGGCTTTTCCAAAACTACCTATAATTTTTAATATGAAGTATTTCCTTGTTATGAAGCAAATGAGATAAAAATTCCTGCCCATTCATGCTGTCTTTTGCATTTCTAATGCAGACAAGCGAAAACACAGATCTACTGCCTAAAATAGTCACTTTGAAACACATGTGCTCATAAATCATTCTAAGAATGATTTTTCTTTCACTAAGGGTTTACACAAATAGCAAACCTGTATTTTTGTGACAGCAGGTTCCTGAAAAATACTAACTTTCGTCAAGGTAGTACAGTCTAAAATGAACAGCACCTGCTATCCTTTTTTTTTTTTTCAGAAATGTCAATGACTACAAAAACGCACATTAATTTATGCTATTTTGAAAGAGTCCTTTGAGACTCTGTAGAACCACTCTAGAACTACACTCAAAAGGAGTACGAAAACACAGCTAGTAATTGAGTGAACTCCCTTTAAAAACACCTTCTGGGCATTTGTAGATCTAGCCATCTGAAAAACCCTGACTTATAGACATCACATGTATCTACTGTTATATCTTATAGCAAAATGAAAATGTCTAGGAGAGACAGAGCGCCCAACAACCCTGTATGGTGTTAGTTTTGAAAGAAGGAGCAAAGCATAAATATCACAAAAATGTCTCTGTCAAGTTAGAGTTGCCTGGATTGGTAAGAAAAGATGCTACAAAGCAAGGTCTCCTGTCCTATTCCTCACCCCTTTCCTTCTTGCTAAACCACTCCATCTCTACCACTCTTATCCCCAATTAACTTAACGCTTAATGTACTGACTGTCCACTCCAAAATGCCCATCATTGAGCTATAGGAAGATCTGGCTACAAGAAGAGCTGTTAAATATAAATAGGCATAGCAAGAATTGAAGAGCAGCTGCAGCCAGCAAGCTTTTGCTGTAGCAAACCCGTCTTCAAATATATTATAACACACTACTCTTCCCTTTCATAATAGGCCAACTTTCATTTCAAAATGGATCTCAAAAACTTCAGAATCAAGGTCCTAAGCCTAAAATCCGCTTGAGTTTCTGGAGGCAGAAAAATAAGACGTGACTAATGGCTCTGAGGGATTTTGTTTTCTTTCTTGGCTAAGTGGGCAAAATGAGTTCACTTTCTGAGTAAGATTTTCTTAAATTTCATTGGCCAAAATCTTACATCCTGAAAACTGTCAATAAAATATTCTGTTAAAAAGTTTAACTTAAAACAACAAAAATACCCACTACCCACTAGTTTACATCAGCTAAGACCTGATCCCAGATTCTTTCTGTCACTCTGGTAACCAGAAAATAAAAGTCTATTATTTCTATGTAGACATAAAAGCCTTATTTCTACAGAAGCCCTACAAATGCTTAAACTTGTAAAATCTTCATAAGGTTAAATCATTATTAATAGCAAATTCCAATGGAGAAATGGCTGCATTTAGAGTATAACACAGGTCATGCTGAGTGGTAAAATTGCATTCTTACCCCCTCTTTTTTACTCAGATAAAGAAGTTATGTCAGTTCACACAAGGGAAAAAAAAAGAAATTCAGCGAGCTAACAAGATGCTAACAAGCATCCCCTAAAAAGAAAGTTGAAGTACACCTCAAAGATCCATACTGAAATATCAAACGGTTGAGTTAAATGCTTGTGCAAGCAGAAAGATCTTAAAGAACATAATGAAGTGTAACAAATCCTCTCAAACCAAAAGTGAAATAAGTTCCTTAAGGGAAGTAAGAGCACTGTGCATTTTGTTTTTTTCTACAGAACTGGAATGGTGTTAGTTTTGATATGAGAGCTGATCCCAAGCAACATTTGGAATCAGACAGTGCAGATGCCTCATACTGCCACATAATTCTTCAGCTCTGTTACAATACTCTTCTAGAAGATTCAGCCTCCACAGAGGTTACTGCAATTGCTGACTTATCTTCACCTCCTAGGGAGCAGTAAAGGACTGCCTGCAGTGTCTGCTAACCCTCTTGTACTTGTCATACAAGAAAATCAAGAAAACACATGGAAATTCTTTATCAGTGCCAGAGTTTTAAGCTACTCAACAAAAGATTGTGGCATATCAGTGCCACGAGCACTGTGACAGAGCTTCAAAACAGCACTATAGAGGCCCTAAGGCATCTATCTTCTTTGACTGAACTGGGCTCCTCTTTAGAGATGTAGTGATTTCTTCTATTTCTTAGGAGAAGAAATCAATTCAGTAAATCCAGTCCTGTGTCTCTGTTTCAAGTGCCTCTCTTATGTTGAGCCCTAAATTATGATCACTTTTAAAGTGCATAGGTCTAAGATCAACTTAATTTGTTTGATTGAACTTTTTACTATCATGGAAACACAAGCATATTATGCCTTCACATTTAAAAACTCTGAGAGAATTTCTACATAAACACTTCACATACAGATGACAGAAGATAAATAGCTAAAACTGTGCCTGAGATGAACTTTACTTCCAGAACCACAGCAATACTAATTCTCCCTACCTCCTACTCACCAGGCTCAGATCTAGCACAAATGCAACTATTATAGTTTCTACTGAGCTGGCGTGTGTGATATGCGTACAAGGGTATCTTGTGCCACTGTGCACCTGACTGGACTGTCTGATTTATAGTTTCATATATAGTTTTCCATGTTGTGGCACCATGTTACAGCATCCAAATGATTGATCCAGATTTACAGAATCTTGAGGTAGGAGATTATAAGAGTCCTTAAACAAATGTAAGAGTGAAGCATCCTAATGTAGTGTTGCATGAAAACCTCTACTGAGCACGTGGGTACATTGTGCCCCCAATAGATTTCATTAATTCCCAAATTTCTTAAGTATCTTTTGTATATTCTGGTCCACCCTTGCTGCCAAATTCCAGCAGTTGTATTCCTGCAGTTTCGTAGTCTTTGGTGTTTTGACAGTCTTGGTGAGTCTGTTGTCACAGTTCCCAGTGGGAACTGGCAGCTACCTCAGTTGTGGCAGTTAAAACCAACATGTATTGTAAGGAGGGTCCTAAACTGCCACCTTTCACAGTCAAGTGTATTAAACCATAAGCAATGACAACCGAGTTTAATAATCCCAGCTGTGAACTGCTCCAGCTAGAGGCTTGACACATGGTCTTCCACACTGTCTGTTATGGGGGTAGTAACCTCAGGTGGATAAGAAGGGATGAAGAGCTATCAGATACATATATCAGTCTGATGCAAGACCCGAACTCATAACTCAGAGTCCTATTTTCATGCCTAAATAGGGGATGCTCTTGATTTATAAGGTTACCAGCCATATTTCTGTAATTAAGTACAGCATGTGTCTCAGGTTTCCAAAAGTCATATGTTATATGCTACCTAAACTTGGGAAGATCCACTTGACAAATACATAATTATTTGCTCAAGGATCTCAAAATTATTTAAAAACATAATTGCAAGTCTCCAGTTTAGGGTGTGCACTCTATAACGTAATCACATCAAAGTATTTGGCATGGGAAAAATAAACAGAAACACAGACAACACTTTTGTCCATTGTTTGTTTGGGAAAAAAAAGGGAAGGTTTGGGATTCTCTTTGCAGTAAATGAAATAACTCTTGCCTGAAAGTACTGAGAAAGGGAGGTTTAGGTTTTCCAGTCTTTTCTTGGTGGAACACACCAGTTTTCTCAACCTTTCATTTAGGGCATTACAAGAAATAAAACCAAGAAATAGTCTTCCATGTCTTGTATCTTTTTATCACTTCATTTTCATCCAAACCCACAACACTTTGGTAAAGTCCCATGTACGTCACATTGGCATGTTTCTGTACATACTGGTCTCTTAATGAGAGGTTTTCACTTGATCAGTTGTCATAGAAGAATTGTGGCTGTTGCTGAAATAACATTATTAAATTAATGCAGCTATAATAGTGGCTAAAGCCCTGAATTAGTCCCAGTTTCATAGACAAGGTACTAATCTGTTCTTATGCATTTTCAGAAAGATTAAAAAAAAAAAAAACCACAGATGTTAACAAGCAAGACTAACAGAAGCACTGTTAATCAACCTGTATTTTTATCTAAGCACAGCAGGCTTAAGATTTTAATGCAAATTAACTGTTAATAAGACTTTAATAACCGAATTGCAAATGCTAATGTAAAGCCCGTGAATATTTGTTTTAAGAAACGCTTGGACTATTGGTGATGGCTTTCCATCACCATTGCTTTTTAAAAATTGCACGGGAAGGTTTTTTTCCAATGATTGCAGCCTACATCTGTTTTTTTACAAGAGTTGGAGCCTTGTGTAGCTGAATGCAATGACACATAGGACAACAGCAAATCCAATAGCAAATTGCAAGATGTAAAGAAAAAAGAAATGGTGCTCATAGCTCTGAGTTGGGTCAACTGGAGATAAAAGAGATATGTATATAAGAAGAATTGGTACTTAGGGATATGGATGAGCAAAAATTCAAGGGATAGGGGTTCTAGAATGAGGTGATGAAAAGAGGGGGCACAAAAGTATGTGAAGGAAATTTGAGGATGAGAAAAAATGTTACCAAGAGTCCACCGACTAAATCCTTATTTGGAGATAGGGCCACAGCATTCTCTGCCTTGTTGTATTTCAGTTGCTGTGAATATTTCAGCTTTCATAAATGTTTGTTCTTGAACTGGTGATGCATCACAATCATGCCACAGTTGTAACCTCACAGAGGCTCACAGCATATATTAAAATATGTTCCCTGAAGTACTTGAATATTGTCAATATCCACCATTCTGGTAGATGGGTCAAATCACTACCTAGCCCAAAACTCTGCATTAAGCTGGACTCAAGTTATTCATCATCAGAAGTAAGAATTCAAGTTATGAGCTTAAGTTGCAGGTGAAAAAAACATATTTGTAACACTTTGTATTCAGAGGGAAGCAGTAGTAGTTCTTAGTGGATAAAGTATCTGTCTTGAAGAGAAATGCTTCTTTTCCTACTTTTGTTTTTTTTCCTTTATTTTACTAAAACTGAACACAATTCTGGATTAAACACTTATTTTAGCTTTATGACCATACAGTCTCAATCTTTTTTCCCAAATCCTCTATTTCAGATTGTTATCCAGAAATTGATGTTGTTCTAGAATGTCCATTGTAAAGCCCTACCCTATCTATATTTTTGTTTGGTTAATAGATTGATAAGTTAATTGATGTAGTTGACAAATTGTCCAGGAACAAGATACAAGGTGATGTATTGTCCTGACTACTAAACCATGAAGAGTTACTTAAGATCTGCCAAGAAGGAAAGTAGGGGGAGATCATGACCACTGACTCAAAAACTAAAAAGACTACCACACCACTCTCCTTGAGCATGCGTAGTAAGTTAAAATCATACTGTAGCTTTAAATTTAAGCAAAGAAGATATAAACCAATAGAAGACAAATATGATTAGCTAATATAAAGATTATGTGGCAGATAGGTGTGGTATGTTAATTGTGATGTATAAAAGTTAGAGAAGACATTGGTAGGTGTGCTAGCTTTATGGAATTACCCCCTAGCACCAATCTCTGTGCAGAAATGAAATAAAGCAATATCTCATCTCAGTGTTTGAAGATTGGCTTATTGCACACCGGGTAAATGAACACTATCTAGGACAAGATAAAGACTCACTCAAGAACTTTGAAACTGTGGAAAGATGTTTCTGTGAGAGAGTGCTCATATCATACATTCAGGTAAGACTTTTTCTGAGGAATTAAAATCGGCTTTCTAATAACAAACCATCACTTTTTGTCTGGTAGAGTCACATTTATGGAGTAATATAGGGCATTAAATCTGTTTAACAGACAAAAAAATGCAAGTAACAACTAAGAGATATGATTGATTTTGACTGGCTGATCAGGGGTCATGTAATTCAATGGTCAGGTGAACATATGACTCAATACAAGTCGTGTAAGGTCAAGAACAATCCAATGGCATAATGAGAAACCGAACAGAGAGCTGGTATGTCTAAGACATTGTTTTGGCAATTAACTGCACATTAATTGTTAAAGAAACTGCTTATTGCAGCTGAAGAGCTACACCCTTTTAAGCAAATCACATACATCTAAAATACTATTCAAGGATCATAATTTTTTAGTCTCCTCCTAATATTACAGCTTTGAAATAAATTTCTGTTTTCTTTCTTTATGTATCCTTCAAGATCCCTTTGATTTCTTCATGGAATTAATGGAGAAGTACACATCCCTACACTGTAATGAAATTAACATTTTCCAAATGTAACATTGGCTAATTCAGAGGGGTCTCATTTTTAGGGCATGTCATAGCCCCCAGCAATCGTTTGAAGGAAAAAGAGAAGGAAAGAAAAGATATTTGTTACTGAAGTTGTGTACAAACTACAAAATTTCTTTCTTTCTTATCAGCTTTATATATTGTATCTTATTCTACAGAAGAGCGAGTATCAGACACTGATGCAGTTAACCATTAACTACAATGGCAGAACAGGATGATGTTCAGTGATTATACTTGTCCTGGTTTCAGCTT